>JABUQX010144543.1:12500-25000 GCA_015478945.1 Trachelipus rathkii
TGATTAATGACAATGGCATATCTTTGTCTGCTTAATTTATTAATAAAAACTATTACCAGTTTAAGGTACCATATTAGCACTGCAGATTACTAATTGTGTTTAAATCCCTTTTAATCTTCT
Source organism: Trachelipus rathkii (assembly GCA_015478945.1). NCBI lineage: Eukaryota > Metazoa > Arthropoda > Malacostraca > Isopoda > Trachelipodidae > Trachelipus > Trachelipus rathkii. The sequence continues at coordinate 12,621 of JABUQX010144543.1, forward strand.
GTAATTTAATTTAACCCAGTAAATAATTATTCTTAATAACCTACTGAATATCATCACATAACATGCAAAATTATTGATAACCATAACCCTGATGATAATTAAAAGTAAATCAATTCTGAAGAAAATAAAACTTTTTAAATTCCTCTTATAACAAGGATGTCCAGATATTTTAGTTGATTGACTAAGTTAGGTGTGTTTGAAAAAATTATCTTGTCATTTAATTTTTTATGAATTAAACTCCATTACTGGGGAACCTGAGGTTTCAAAATGGAAAGTAAAATTTAGAAAACATTTCTTTACTAACCATAAGTTCTACATGTCAGAAACATGATGTGAGAACAAGAGGTGATATTAAGAAAATAAAAATTCAAAAAGTATAATATCTGGTTTTCAAAAAACATTAAAAATAATAGTAGTTAGTTAACTCAATAGTTTGTTCAGGATATGTTGACTTCTATTCACTTTCAACTTTTAAAACAGTTTAGATAAGTAGCTATATGAATGATCAGAGTTTTATATAGTTAACATGCATTATTTTCTTTGTACTGTACTTGTTTTATTTATTTCTTATATTAATTTGTAGGTGTAGTATGTAAAAAAAAAAAATATATGGTTTACAATATTGGGAGTTGATACCTGTGGTGGGATTTTGTAAATATTTTTGTTCTACTCCCTTTCAAACTAAAAATTGCATGCATTTAGAGCTGGGAAAGGACAATATTGTTTGTATAAAAAATACCTGTTTTACTTTGTTGGGAGTTGTGCATTAAAAAATTTTTTGGTGGTCTTTTTTTAAAATTGTATGTATTGAGAATTGTGAAGGGACATTCTTTGATAGTCTCATGTGACTTATTCCATTTCTAATTCTAAAGATTTGAATAAAAAAAATGTAAGATCAATGTGCCATATAGTAAAAATAAGTATTTTGATTCCAAATGAATGAATAATTTCTTGAAGTCAAAGCCAATATCTCACTAGATATATTCCTTCCTGACTGGCCATGTTGAAGCCAATTTCCTCACTCCTGTATTAAAAAAATAGAAAAATAGACATGCTTTTAATGCACACATACAAACACAAAAAACACACATTATATAGGACTGGAAATGAAATTTGCCAGTCCAGAAACTCTTATTATCCAACATATGTTTTCCTCTGTCCATTCATGGAGTAGTCTTTTTGTCTATCATCCATTACACAGTAAAAAAAAATACTGTATCAGTTTACAAGTATAATCACTAAGGATCTTAAAGAAACTTTTTAATAAATGTAGTTTTATTCTTATAATTTTGCTTTACGGATACGGATAATTTACAAACAGTGATGACAGATAATGCAGTGCATTGTAAGTGAAGATATTCCATATGAAAGACTAAAAACTGCACCATGTTTCATTCATAAACAGGAGCTTTTTAAAAGGAAGTAAATATTTACTTAAAGATCATTAAGTGATATTGAAGCTATTTCTAGGAAGTGTTGGTCATTTTCAAAGGTCAGCTCTAGCTACAGATAAGCATAATAAATATATTCATTAGTACCAAAATTTACTATTTTTAAGTCAAAATTCATTCAAACAATTGAAATTGCTGAGATAGTGCCATCCAAAATTGGCATTTTTTTCCATGACCAAATTTTTATGCATTTTGAAGGTAAAATTTGAGTGTGGTTAGTAATTGATTCCATTCTCTTATGTACCATTGGAAAGAGCATCCTTTGTTTACCTTATAAACATACTTTTCAGTTTGGTACCTCTTAAAATAAGAGAACTTTGAAGTGATTAATCACCTAAAGTTCTCTTCTTTTAAGAGGCACCAAACTAAAAAGTATGTTTATAAGGTAAACAAAGGATGCTCTTCCCAATGGTGCTTAGTAGAATTGAATCAATTACCAACCACACTCTCAAATTATATATGCCTTCAGAATGCACAAAAATTTGGTCATAAAAAAAAATACCAATTTTAGATGGCACAATTTCCGCAATTTCAATTCTTTGAATGAGTTTTGCTTAAAATCAGCTTCTCCACTACCAATGATGCTAGTATATTCAAATTGGAAGCCACAATGATTATTCTTACACTTTTAATAATTTTTTTTTTTTTTTTTTTATTTTTTTTTTTTTTTATTTTTTTTTTTTCATTTTTAGCTTTTTGGCCAGGTTTGGGAACACACTGTGTCTCAATTACCTTTCTGATGTCCTTGAAACTATGATTTTAGAAATTAATGCCACAAATTACTTAGGGATGCATAATTTCAGCACTATATCTTTAATATTTTGAAATATATGGACCATTAATGTTGACAATTTGCTTCATAACATTTTTTTCGGAAAAATACACCCATCCACATCAGCTCCTGTAGCAAACAAACATTAACACTAACATTTCTTTTGAGTTCTAATACTTTCCTAACCCTCTTTACAGATGTTTAACAACCTATCTTCAAAGTTTTACATAAATATAAGGAGGTCAATCCTGAGGCATTTTTTGATTTAATATAGAATGTCTACATATATATATATATATATATATATATATATATATATATATATATATATATATATATATATATATATATATATATATATATATATATATATATATATATATATATATATATATATATATACGAGTACAGGATTCTTCCATCTTAAAAAATTTCTATATAAAAGATAACATAAAGAACTATACCAAAATTTTTGACCGATTCTCCCCCAATACTGATACTAATGCAAAAATGTCGATACAGATACCAAAAAATTCTTGATACTGATACTGACACTTATATGTTTTCCAAAATTTTTCCCCATACCAATACTTATGTTTTGTTTCCTGATACTGATACCAATACTAATGTAAAAATGCTGATACCGATACCAGAAATTTACTGATACCAAAACTGATACTTCACTCCATCCCTAATATATATATATATATATATATATATATATATATATATATATATATATATATATATATATATATCTACCCACTATATACTTATTTCTATATATATATATATATATATATATATATATATATATATATATATATATATATATATCCTGCCCCTGCCCAAGAAACTAGTCGCCGCGGCTGGGCGTTTCCAAAGGTCTAGGGGGGAAGTAATTGTTAAGTGTGTTGCAGTATAGGAGGAGATGTTCTAAAGTGTCCAGGGAGGTGTGACATCTAATACAAGTGGGGGAATTGACGTTTTCAAGGTTAAAATCGGATTTATATTGCTGAAGTTTTGGATGATAGCCCGATCTACAAGGAGCAAGTTCAATCTGACTTCTGGGCAAGGCATCTTCAGTAGGGGAAGTTTTTGGGGGGATGGCGTTTAACAGTTTGTTAAAGGAACGAGTATTAAGGTAGGAGTTCGTGAGGTGGGTATGAATATGGGAGGGCCAGGAGGAGTGGGGTGTGAGAGGGGGAATTATATTATATAAGTCTGTAAAATATGGAGGGTGAGGAAGGTGGGTATTTTAGTGTGTGGGGTGGGATTGGAGAAAATTTGGTGCCATGGATGGGTAGGGTCAAGGGTTTTGTAATAGAATTGAGTCCCGATCATTTTGAAGTGATTCGAGATAGGGAGAATTAGGGTTTCATCATGGAGGTGTTGGATGGGAGTGGTTTTGGTGCATCCGGTAATAATTCTAAGAGCTGAGTTTTGGGTTGTTTGTAATTTGGTAATGTTAGTTTGAGATAGGGCATGGAACCAAGCTGTTGGGGCATAATAATTTAAATCGGATTTTAGTAGTAGTTTATATGTTGCGATAAGGGTGTGTTTTCTATCTCCGAAGTGATGTTGGGAGAGGGTTCGGAGTGTAGAAGTTGTGATAGATTCGATGTGTGCGGAGAAGGTTAGATGGGTGTCATATGTAAGGCCTAATATTTTTGGTTTTGTTGAGAGGGATGGAATTGTTATTTAATTGTACTAAGAGGTGGAGAGATGATTGGTGTCGGTCCATTAAGGAGGGTGATTGATGATTTTTCGAGGGACGCTGTCATTCGGTTAATATGGAGCCAGTTTGAGATTAAGGATGTATTCCTGAGTATGGCGAGTGGCTGTGAGAACATTCGGGTCATGTGAAAGCAAGGTAATGTCATCGGCATATGTGAAGCTTGGTCGATGGGTGGGTGGGAATTGGGAGGTCAGCAATGAAGAGATTAAAAAGGAAGGGGGAGAGGATGGCCCCTTGAGGAACACTGTTTTGCATTTTAATGGATTTGGATAGATTGTCTTTGAGAGAAACTTGGGCGGAGCGATTGGTGAGGAAGTTGAAGAGCCATTTTTGTCATTATTTTCAAGGGGGGATTGAAGGATTTTTTTTGGATCTTGATGAAGGTGGGGACAGTATCAAATGCTTTACAGTATTTAAATCTATAGCGGTGAGGATTGTACGGTCCGATGGGGATAGATTGAAACCAGTTATGATGTGTTGGGTTATCGAAGTGAGGACTGTTGATGTTGAGTGGTTACTTCTAAAACCGTGTTGAAAGTCGGGGAGGGTAATGTGTGGGGAGATCTTGTTTAACATAAATTTTCTAGTAATTTAATATATATAATATATATATATATATATTATATATATATATATATATATGAAATATATTTATATATATATATATATATATATATAAATATATATATATATATATATATATATATAATACAAATCTATATATATATATATACAGTATATATATATATATATATATATATATATATATATAATATATATGTATATATATATATATATATATATAATATATATAATAATTATATATAACTCTATATATATATATATTTCTATATTTAATATATATATATATATATATATATATGAGATGTACCAATGCCGATACTCTATTTTTTAGGTGTTGATACCGATACCTATGCTTTAATTAATATAAATAAATACACATTAATAAAAAAGAACATTTGTGTACTGCTAAACAACTCAGGATTGCATTCATTGTACAACCAATACTTAGTCATTTATTTCATATTTGGTTGTGCTGTGTAATAGGAAAGTTGCGTGTGGTAGGAAGGTGGGTGGTGCAATTAGATCTTTAGTGAATGTTAAGGGACTTAGTTTAGAGTGCAATAGGGTTTTGCATGGGGTATGTTGGCACAGGTGTTAATGCATGGTAGTGAAACTATGGTTTGGAATGCAAGGTATAGATCAAATGTAGAGGCTGTGCAGATGGATAATCTTTGGGGTGTGTTATGTGTGAGAAGAATTGATAAAATGGAGAATGAAAAAATTTGGAATATTTGTGGTGTGAAGAAAGGTGTGAATGAGAGAATAAATGAGAATATGTTAAGATAGTTTGGCCATGTTGAACGGATGAATGAGTCTCGGTTGGTTAAGCGGATGTATAGAGGTGAGACTGTTGATAACCGTCCGGTTGGAAGACCTAAGAAAAAGTGGATTGAGTCAGTGAAGGAGTGTTTGTTATAAAGGAATGTGAATTTAGTGAAAGCAAGAAGAATGGTGCATAAAGGAGTGAATGGCGAGGGTTTGTTAAAGGGGATGGTAGCGGGCTTGTCCCGGGGGAAGAACCCTAACGACAATGACCTACCACAGTGAGTGTCCGTCGTGCCATCATGAAGCCCTTGGGTGGATATTTTTGGCATCAACGGGTTCACACCTAAGGGTACTTATATATATATATATATATATATATATATATATATATAAGAACAGCAGCAGAGTATATATATATATATATATATATATATATATATATATATATATATATATATATATAGTAGTATATATATATATATATATATATATGAGGACAACAAGAACAGCCTCCAAGCAGTGGAAAATGTTCTCATCTTCCTCCACCTGGTAATAGTAGGTCTTTGTGGAAAGGGAGCCTTCCCATCTGCCCATTTTCCTGAGCCACTTCTTTTATTGCCTTCTATTATTATCTTCTAGATTTAATCTTTTTTTTTTTTTGACACCTTCACCACCAAGTCCAGAGCCATATTTTGAGAAGTAGGAGAAAGCAGTTGACCGATTGAACATAGAAATCACAGAGAATGATAATTTCAGAGAAAAGAGAATTGCAGGAAAATGTGTTTTATTTTGAAGTTTGTATAATTAAGATTTTAGGATAGCCAGCAGACCTAGAAGATAAATAAGCCAAACAAATGAATTTATTCATAGATTGCAATGAGAGTCCAAGCCATAAGTTTAAAATGACCCTGATACGTAATTTAAATCAATATCCAAGGGTGCATGTCACTCACACACATGCTCACTTAGGCCATATATTCTTTTAATAGGTTGCTCCTGTAACCCAAGGACACTAGCAATGACATTTGAACCCAGTTAAATAAAAATGCCTCTGATATATATATATATATATATATATATATATATGTGTATATATAGTGTTATATATATATATATATATATATATATATATATATATATATATATATATATATATATATATATATATATATATATATATATATATATATATAATTTTTTATTTATTTCATTTTAAATATACATGTAATAAAAATTACTAATTTTACTTTGCTTATATTACAGAACTGCCTAAAAGAAGTACTGAAAAATCATTTTAAGAAGGAAAGAAAATTTTTGGTTCATGTAGATGAAATCGATAAGGTTAGAAAAAAATTCAGTGTACCATCAAGCGGTAGAAAGAGAAGGGCAGATTTCGAAGAAAGTACTACTCACTCATGCAAAAAGGACAGCTGTGAGTATTAAATATTTAAAATACAGTTACAAATTAAGACATTTATTTATAAAGTGTTGTAAACACTTTTTATTAAAGAAAAGATATTTTAAAATTTAATTTTGCTTGTATAAAATATTAACAGAAGCACATAGAGATTATAATATGGTTTAAAGGAGTGGTTCTAGCTGGATAAAATGTTTGTTGAGTAACAGAGGGCAATGTGTAGCAAGTACTCAATAGTCATAAATCATAATTTAAATTGGTAAAAAGTGGTGTTCCTCAGGGTTCTGTGCTAGGGCCACTTTAGTTCCTAATCTAAATAAATAATAATTTGGATATAGGAATAAAGCAGGATTTCAAAGTTTGCAGATGATACTAAATTAGCAACTTCAGTTGGGAATATTAAGAGTTGTATAAATGTTCAACAGAAGTTAAACAAATTTCGTGGTTTGTCAAATAAGTGGCGAATGAATTTGAATAACAAAAAATGAAAGATCCTTCATATAGGTAACTCAAAAAACAAAATTTTTTATTTATGATGTAAATAGGAAATGGCTGGAGTATGTAGACTAAGAAAGAAAAATTTGGGTGTGATTATTTGTAGTAATTTGAAAGTGTCAGGGCAATTGGTGTGTACTATCATTTTAATTTGTTTCATTCTAATACAGGCTTCACTCTGCATTCCTGTAGATGCAGAAGATGAATACAGCTCTCGATTGCACGAGAATACAATGATGGAAGAAGTTGGCATGGTTCACCCAAATCTTCCTAAAATCCTAGAACATCTTCCACGTAGCTTGCCTTTCAGATTATCATCAATGCAAGCCGAAGACGGGAAATCTATGAAGGTTGACGAAGTTCTGAATAAATTTACCTATTTACAATTTCCCAAAGTGGTAAGTTTCGAGTTTGAATTCTAAATGTTTTATAAATTGGAATTATCTCCAAGTTGCATAATTTCGCTTTTCAAATTCTTTTTGAAACTATAGAAATTGGTTTTGTGTGGTTAAAAATTAATTTATTTTAACTTGTTCGCTGGATGTTGTATATTTGTTTCGTATCTAGAATAGTACATACCTTTCCTTCTTTCTTTATCTACCAAAACTTCTCATAACAAGTAGGGTTCCTAACATGCATGAAAAAATAGCAAAATGGAAGAGTTTGACGTAAGTTGAAAGGAAAGCCCCCCCCCCGTCAGGACCCTTAAGTGCTAGCCCGTCGCTGCCAAAAAATCCACCTAGGACTTCACGACGGCGCGATGGACACTAACTGTGGTAGGTCGTCAGGTTTAGAGTTCATCCCCCTGGGCTAGGTACACATTCATATCCCCTCAAAAATCACCGCCATTAACTTCTATTATGCACCATTCTTCTCACTTGAATCTAATTCACATTCCTTTCCAACAAACACTTCTTTACTGACTCAATTCAATTTTCTTAGGTCTTCCAACTGTACAATTCCCAACATTCTCACCTCTATGCATCCTCTTAGCCAACAGACTCCCATTCATTCTCTTAACGTCACCAAACCATCTTAATATACTCTCATTTATTCTCGCATTCACACCCCACTTCATACCACACAACTTCTTAACATCCTCATATTATGAATTCTTCTTACTCCTAACACACCCTTAAGATTATCAATTTCAACAGCTTATTCCTTAGATCTGTACCTTCCATTCCGCACCATAGTTTCGCTGTCATACAATAACACCGGTAACAACATTCCTTCATGCAAAAACATAGTGCATTCAAGACTTAATCCATTTGCATTCATCAAATATCTAATTGGACCACCCACTTTCCTACTACTCATAACTTTCCTATTACACTGCTTCACCCGTTCCCTCTTTATGATCCATAAAAATTTGTTCCAATTGTTCACCATCCAACATGATTTCACACCTTGGATTCTCCTTACTCTTATCCACATTTACTTTCAAACACCTCCTTTTATACATCCTGCCAAACCCCTCTACCAATCTTCTCAAACTTGTTTCAAATTCATCACATAATATCAAATCATCAGCATAAAAAAAGCAAAGTACCCTCCATTCTCTATCATTCTAACACCCTCCCCTACCATTAATTTTATCATTTTATCATTATCTGGTGTGTGAAGAAAGGGATAAATGAGAAAATAAATGAAAGTACTTTGAGATGGTTTGGTCATGTGGAAGGGATGAATGACAGCCGGTTGGTTAAGCGGATGTATAGTGGTGAGTGTGTTGGGAACCGACCGGCTTGGGAGACCGAAGAAAAAGTGGATTGAGTCAGTAAAAGAATGTCTGAAGGAGAGAAATGTGAGTTTGGCAGAGGCGAGAATAAAGGTGCATGATAGGAGAGAATGGCGGGGTTTTGTATGGGGGCATGGTTGTGGCCCACCTGGGCCAGGGGATGAACCCTTACATTGACGATTTACCATAGTGAGGGTCCGTCGCGGTCCCATGATGCTCTAGGGTGGATTTTCTGTCTGTGACGAGCTCTCACTAATTAATGGTACAGAGGGGGCGGTAAGGCTGGGCTTTCTTTTCGACGTTTGTCATGTTCTCCTACTGCTTTTCTTTTCCGATGCTTGTACAGCACCTTACCCCCAATCTTGGGGCAAAGAGGAAGGTGAAGAAAGAAAGAAAGATATATATATATATATATATATATATATATATATATATATATATATATATATATATATATATATATATATATATATATATATATATATATATATATATATATATATATATATATATGAAATTATTTGATTGTAATTGTAATGAAACTTTATTTATTATATATAGGAACCACTATCTCCTTATCCGTGTATTGTGTTTACTGATGAAAAGAAAAATCCACTGACCTCAAAAAACATCAATATTTGGGCTTACAACAAAGTCATCGTTAACACACATTCAATTTTATGGAGAAGTTTTGCTTTCAGTTCCCAAGCAATGGGAAGCCTTCTATGCCAGTTCTCCGATTGTATACAGAACTCATGAATGACTAAATTAAAACTTTTAAAAACAGGTATAACTACATTTAGTTAGAGGAAAATGCAAGTCGCACACTCACAAAAAGACTAGTTTTTAATATTTTATTATTATTTTACATTTTAAATTGTGTCTGAAGTTCTGTTTCTTAATTTAGTTAATTTTATATTTGGGACTCTTACTTTATCTAATAAGGTATTTACTTATTTCAATAAGATCTTCATAAATGCTTTTGTTCAATGCCATTATATATATATATATATCTGTATATATATATATATATATATAAAGAAAGAGTATATATAGTATATATAGTATATATATATATATATATATATATATATATATATATATATATATATATATATATATATATAAATATATTACAAAATTAAGATATTTTTATGCCAATTCTCCTATTGTATCAGAACTCATGAAGAAATATATAAAACCTTTTAAAATAATCATGTACTAAAATAATCATGTACTAAAATAATCATGTACTAAAAGCAAATGATGAAGATTTTATTATTATTTTATATTTTAAATTGTGTTTGAAGTTAGAGAAAACAAGAGGTAAATGAACAGTTTGGAAGGAGGATGAATGAGGACATACAAGGAAATAGGAAGCTCTTCTGGAAGGAAGCGAAAGGTTAAGAATGAGAATAAGGGGAATCTGCTTAGAATAATGAATAGGGATGGTGCTTTTGTAACTGATGAAATGGATGTGAGGGGAGCGTGGAAAGAACACTTCGAAAATCTGCACAATATTAACAGTAATGATGAGGTGTTAGTGATGTGTGGGTTTGATGGTGCAAGAAGGAAAAGGTATTTTTGGGGATGAGGTTATTGGTAAGGAGGAGGTAATGGGTAAGGAGAAAGTTGAAGAATGGTAAATCTGCAGGTATAGATGAAATTAGTGAAATGATCAAGAGCGGAGGCGTGATGGTGATTGATTGGATTTGGAAGTTGTGTAATAAAGCGTTTATGGAGGGTATAGTTCCAAGGGATTGGAGGAGAGCGGTAATAGTACCCTTGTATAAGGGTAAGGGAGAAAGTGGGAACTGTAGAAACGTAAATGTTTATTGACTGTTGTAGGGAAGATATATGTGCTGGTATTTTGGTCGAAAGAGGCGTCGAGTGATTGAGGGACTGATTGGTGAAGAACAAGGTGCGTTTAGGAGTGGTAGAGGATGTGTGGATCAAATCTTTACATTGAAACAAATGATGGAGAAAATGGGGAGAAGAAGAATAAGTTATATTTAGTTTCAATGGATTTGCACAGGCGTATGATAGAGTTAATAGGGAAGCTTTATGGCAGGTGTTAGTGATATATGGTGTTGGTTGTAGGCTTCTGAATGGAATCAAAAGTATGTATGACGATAGTGAAGCGTGTGTAAGAATAAATGGTGTCAATGGTGATTGGTTTAGGATTAATAGCGGAGTAAGACAGGTTTGTGTTATGTCTCCTTGGTTATTCAATTTGTATATGGATGGGGTTGTGAAAGAATTTGAGGTGGGGATGGCAGGAAATGGTGTTAGAATGGTGGAGAATGGAGTTGAGTGGAGGGTGCCCTACCTATTATATGCGGATGATTTGGTTCTGTGTGGCGAATCTGAAGAGAGTTTGAGAGGATTGGTAGAGAGATTTGGCAGGGTGTGTAAAAGGAGGGGCTTGAAAGTAAACGTGGATAAGAGTAAGGTTATGGTTGTGAGTGAGGACACTCCTCAGTGTGAAGTTATGTTAGATGGTGAGCAGCTAGAACAAGTGTCTGAGTTTAAATATTTAGGGTATATGTTGGATGAGAAGGGAACGGACGATGCAGAGTGTAGTAGGAAAGTTGTGAATGGCAGGAAGGTGGCTGGTGCAATTAAATCGTTGGTGAATGCAAAGGGACTAAGTCTTGAGTGTGCTAGGTTCTTACATGAGGGTATGTTGTTACCTGTGTTATTGTATGGTAGTGAGACCATGGTCTGGAATAAGAAGTATAGATCTAAAGTTCAATGTGTTCAGATGGACAATCTTAGGGGTGTGTTAGGTGTGAGAAGAATTGATAAAGAGAGGAATGAACGTATTAGAGAGTGGTGTGGTGTGAAGAAAGGGGTAAATGAGAGAATAAATGAAAGTATGTTGAGATGGTTTGGTCATGTGGAAAGGATGAATGATAGTAGGTTGGTTAAGTGGATGTATAGTGGTGAGTGTGTTGGGAACCGACCGGCTGGGAGACCGAAGAGAAAGTGGATTGAGTCGGTGAACGAATGTCTGAAGGAGAGAAATGTGAGTTTTGCAGAGGCGAGAATAAAGGTGCATGATAGGAGAGAATGGCGGGGTTTTGTATGGGGGCATGGTTGTGGCCCACCTGGGCCAAGGGATGAACCCTTACATTGACGATTTACCATAGTGAGGGTCCGTCGCGGTCCCATGATGCTCTAGGGTGGATTTTCTGTCTGTGATGAGCTCTCACTAATTAATGGTACAGAGGGGGCGGTAAGGCTGGGCTTTCTTTTCGACGTTTGTCATGTTCTCCTACTGCTTTTCTTTTCCGATGCTTGTATAGCACCTTACCCCCATTGGGGCAAAGAGAAAGGTGAAGAAAGAAAGAAAGAAAATAATCATAACTACATTTAGTTAGTGGAAAATGCAAATCAAATACACAAAAAGACTA
>JABUQX010144544.1:0-2500 GCA_015478945.1 Trachelipus rathkii
TACTTATATATATATATATATATATATATATATATATATATATATATATATATATATATATATATATTAGTGATATGGACATAACATCCGTATTCACATCCGCATGCGCATGTTCACCTAAGTTGACATCCGCATCCTCATCCTCACTTAACGGCACATCCGCATTCGCATCCTCTTTTGAAAAATGAGGATGTTGAGGATGTTTTCTACATTTGATTAAATGCATATAAAATAAATATTTTTTGGCATCTTTATCATGGGAGTTTATGGGAATAATTGTAATTTTGAATTTCGATTTCTGTATATATATATATATATATATATATATATATATATATATATATATATATATAACATATATATATATATATATATATATATATATATATATATATATATATATATATATATATATATATATATATATATATATATATATATATATATATATATATATATATATATATATATATATATATATATATATATATATATATATATATATATAAAATAATAATAATAATAAAAATAATTATAATATATATATATATATATATATATATATATATATATATATAGGTGATATTTGGTCGATATAGGATGTTTTCTGCGCAGTCAAGGGAAGAATGATGATTGGAGTTTTCGACGCGGTCAGGACATATGAAGATCTTCTTCGCATGGTTATAGGGTGACAGGGCTAGCAACCCGGTCCTTTCCTTTTGCTTGAATCACTCTTGGTCCAGCGTTGGGATCTTATGCGCCTAGAAACAAGATCCTCTGGAGAGCTCTAGGAGAACCAGTTTTGAGGCCTAATGGGAGAAGATGCTAGTTCTACTGAAAGGGCGAAAACCCTACCTGAGAGTGCTTAACTTGAGGACTGGCGTCCAAACCATTCCGCCGAGAAATGGCTTTCTGGAGTGTTCTGGGGTTAAAAGTTTCGGGCCAGAAGAAGAAAACGCTGGACCTACTGACAGGGCGAAAGCTCTTCCTGGGAGTTGTTATAGATTATATATATATATATATATATATATATATATATATATATATATATATATATATATATATATTTTATTTTATATATATATATATATATATATATATATATATATATATATATATATATATATATATATATATATATATATATATATATATATATACGTTTTTCTGGCTCTACGCTAGCTATAATTGGAATGACTGCTTTGACTCTGGTGACGCTTCGGCTTCTGCCGATAAGGTGGAAGCTGTAATTGTTGATGGTATGAGCAGGTTCATTCCTTCTTCGACTAAATCTTTCTCTCCTCATAATCCATGGTTCGATCGTGCTTGCTCTCTGGTCATTCAGGCTAGAGACAGTGCGTATCGGGGGTGGAAAAATTCTCGTTCTTCTATCACTCTTGCTAATTTTCATTCAGCTAGAAATCGTTGCAGGGATACTCTTCGTCGAGCAAAGTGGGCTTTCATCAAACGAAAGTGCGCTAACCTCCTTGATTCTCCTACTGATAAATCTTTCTGGCCTCTTGCCAAAAACATCTCTAACAACTTCTGTAAATCTGTCTTTCCTCCTCTTATTCGATCTGTTGGTTCTGTTGCTAATTCTCCAACTGAAAAGGAAAATCTCTTCGGCCTCCTATTTTCCTCTAACTCAACCTAGACGATTCTGGCACTCCTCCTTCCTCCTCCTCCTTCTTCTCTCAGGTGTCCTATGCCATTGCCTGTGATTACATTTGATCGGGTACATGGGCTCCTGAAATCTATGAACGTTAGGAAGGCGGGTGGCCCGGATGGCATTCCTCCCCGAGTTTTGAGGAAGTGTGCTTCCGTGCTGACCCCACCCCTCGTTCAACTATATTCTCTATGTCTCAATACTAATACTTTCTCAGTGTTGGAAGCATGCACATGTCCAACCTGTTCCGAAAAAAGGAAGCCGCTCTGATCCTTCTAACTATCGCCCTATAGTTCTCACTTGTATTCTATCTAAGATCTTTGAAACCCTTCTCAACTCTCATTTCTTAGATCATCTGGAGTCTCATTCACTTCTTTCCGATCGCCAGTACGGCTTTCGGAGCTCGAGGTCTACTGGCGATATACTTTTCTATCTAACTGATTTATGGTTTTCCGCCCTCAGGAACTACGGAGAGACTTGCGTGGTGGCGCTTGACATATCCAAGGCATTTGACCGGGTATGGCACGCGTCACTGCTCTCCAAGCTCCCCTCCTTTGGGTTTCCTCCTTCTCTTTGCTTACTTATGTCTAGTTTTCTTTCAAATCGCTCAATATCGGCTGTTGTTGATGGGGCGACTTCTTCTTTTTCTGTCAAAAGTGGTGTTCCTCAGGGTTCTGTCTTATCTCCTACTTTATTCCTACTTTTCATTAATGATCTTCTCAGCTGCACATCTAACTCTATCCACTCGTATGCCGATGACTCGACCCTTCATTCTTCAACTCATTTCAATTCTGCTCCCTCTTTTACTTCTAGAATTGCCTCTCGTCTTAATCT
>JABUQX010144544.1:10000-17619 GCA_015478945.1 Trachelipus rathkii
TTGTTTTTAAAATTAAAATGTGCGATAATTTTTTTCCGCTCTTGCGATCAGGATGAAATTTCAGGGCATATGTAATCTGGAGGCACAATTTTTATTTTAGATAATTTCTTTGTTTTTGCTGGAGTAGTTTTGGATTTTCCTTAGAAAAGTTTAATCATTTTTGGGGAAGTATTTACAAATTTACTTTTAATTATACAAAAATTATTTTAAGTAAGGTATATCTCTCCCACTATACAAACCCTGAAAATGTGACGTTGATCGGATAAGCAGAAAAATATCAATATTTCACTTTTTAAAAAGAAACTTTTGAAAAGTAAATTTTGATATACTCGTCAAATTATCACCTTTACAAGGGTGAAGTGGCAGAAGAAAGGAGGTAGAAAAAAGTTGAAGAACGCGAAGAAACTCTATTGGACAATGACAATAACATGGTGGATTCCTTCCCAAGAACAGTAGGTTGAAAGAGTGTGAGGCCTAGGTGGCCAAGGGGTCTCGCAGTAGGGTTCGAAGGTTGGGCTGCAAAAACAAAATGTTGGTACGTACGGCAGCCGCCGCGGGCGTGATGGGTTTGTCTCAGCCCACCGTGTTCCCTGGCACGGGTGACTGTTGACCTGTCTTGGCAGGCTCTCGATGAGTGGGCAAATAATGTCCTGGACGGTGATTTGATCCCATACGTCGTGCAGTGCCTATTACAGTCCGGGAGGGTCCGTGGAGGGGGTTGCAGCTGTCGGATCCGACGTTTGGGATATCCCACAAATGTTTTGGGTTGAGGTCCGGACTATATGCTGGCCACTCCAACGCCGTAATTGAACAGTCCTAAGTTAGTCGTTCTCACATTGGGACTTGTGTGATCTTGCATCATGCATTAGGATGAAAGTCACTGATGTGGCACATGGCACGACATATGGTTCGGGTGTCTGTGATATCTTACGGCTGTAGAGTGCCCCATAAATGTGCAGCTCCATGAAGCCTTGATAAAGATACCTCCCAGACCATAAGCAACCCACCTCCAAACCTCGGCACCTGCAGCACCGTGCATTACGTGAACCTACCACCTCTCAATCGGTCGTCGGTGGTATACTCTAGCACGCCTGTCCGAAACACAGAGACACTCTCCGACTGGTCAACAAGAGCACCTTTGCTTTAATCGTCGACCGTCAATGAATGTTCTCAGGCTAATGATATCGGTCGCGAACTTCGTTGTACCATGGTGTGCAGTGGTTATAACCCGGGTCTCAGGAGCCGATGCCCATGTTCCGCAAGGCATCGACGCACTGTATTGTCACTCACCCTGGTGTCGTGTACCTCCCGCCAGCTGTATCTGGTATCGTGCCGTTGTGTGGCCTCTCATGTGCCACACCGAAGTATAAATCAGTCTTCCACGGTTGTCGTGGCCTGGGCCTACAGTGCCTTTCCGGCGATCATGCCGATGGGATTTCTTGGTACCGTTGAACCCACCCATGCAATCGTTGTGTGCGCTACACCCAGCTGCTCTGCCAAGTGCCCGGTGCCTGCCCGTGTCGCGGGCATGGGTAACGTATCTGCGCACTGATCTCTTGACAGTTGCCGCACTATCTTTTCCATGTTTATCGGAGTAGATTCGTACGTGAATGATCCCTTTCTCGATTATACCCCCACATACCCCCACCTCTCACAGGTCTAGTTACGTGGGTATATGTTTTCCTAAATTTATCGCGGTGACGGCCCCAATACTGCAGCAATTCTCTGCGGGGTTGTTACATAGTTACTATTAACGATAGTCTGTGTTGGTGTCGGGTTTCATGGGGTTACCAGGGGCCTTGCCGTTCAGCGGTGATGTGTCGTGGTGTGCGTTATTTCACT
Organism: Trachelipus rathkii; assembly: GCA_015478945.1. Taxonomy (NCBI): domain Eukaryota; kingdom Metazoa; phylum Arthropoda; class Malacostraca; order Isopoda; family Trachelipodidae; genus Trachelipus; species Trachelipus rathkii. The sequence continues at coordinate 11,843 of JABUQX010144544.1, forward strand.
GACCAGGTAGTATATTAACCGATCAACATCAAGATTTTCATCCGGCTTATATAGTCAGGCAAGATACATATTACTTAAACATTTTTCATGTAATCCAAAAAAAATTATAAATTATAATTTTTAAAAGAATTTTATTCCAAGGACAAAAATCAAAGTAATATTCTTAGTTTGAAGTATCTAAATAAAAAATGTGTCTCCCGACTACAAATGGTCTGAAAATTTCATCCTGATATAATTAGAAAAAAAAATTTGTCATAATTTTCATTTAAAAACAAAAAAAGTAGGTTTTGAATTCCGAAAAAAAAATATTTTATACATTTTCTTTGTAATAGACCCATATAAGTAGAGTTCAAGTTTGAAGTCATTTCGAAAAAAATTGTAGGAAGGGAAGTTTTCAAAAAATAAAAATTCCGAAAAAATGACTACATATACAGAAAAACGCCTGAAAACAACGTTTTAGAGGTCAAAAAAAGTTACAGCTTGCCTTTTTTCCCCATCAAAATTGTCTGAAAATTAAAAATTTTATGTGTCCATTTTGGGGTGGGGCTAAAATGGTACTGCTGGAGTAAATTGGACTCAGCCCTTTAGTCCCTTAACATCACACTCGCACCGACATAAGTTTGCCCAAAGAGTTTCAAACCAATATTAAAAAGTCGTCCACCAAATTAAACACAATTCGAGATATACCTAAAGCAGTTCGCACTAACAGTCGTAAAACCTATAATATATATAATAATAATAATAATAATATGTAATAATAATATATATATATATAATAATATATATATATATATATATAATAATATAATATATCTAATATATAATAATAATAATATGTAATATATTTAATATGTAATAATAATACATATATATATATATAATAATAATAATATAATAATATAATATAATAATAATAATAATAATAATAATAATAATAATATATATAATAATATGTATAATATAAATATATATATAATAATAATATAATATAATAATATATATATGTATAATATGTATATATATAATAATAATAATAATATAATAATAATATAATAATAATAATAATAATAATAATAATAATAATATATAATAATATAATAATATATATAATATATAATAATATAATATAATATAACATATATATATACTTAATATGTGTAATAATAATAATAATATAATAATATATATATATATATAATAATAATAATAATAATAATATCTAAATATATATATATAAGAAATCTATAGCACATATATATATATATATATATATATATATATATATATATATATATATATATATTATTTTTATTCATATATCGTACTATTTTTGAAATCATAGCTGTTTTAAAATGGTTGTTTCATCTGAAAATAATAGCCATATACCTGGAATTATTAATTTTATTTCTAATTTTATTTAAAGGTACTAAGATCATTTTTAAATTGATTTGATAGGCCAGATAAAAAAACCAAAGTGGACTGCTCTAAATGAAATTCAATTAAAGTATCATATTTTTAATTGGCACTTCGCTCATAAGATGGTTTCCAGGTAAGGCTTTTTTTTTAAAAGAAACTATTGTTCACTTTTAATTATTATTGATTCATAGAAATATTAATTAAAAATTTTGTTTATTCAATTATTTAAAATTATTATTGAAAGCATAATTTTGCTTGATTTATTATTTTCCTTCGAATTCTTTTAATCTGCCAATAATAAAATTATACACAATTAGTATCACGTACGGACGCTTCAAAGGTAAAATATTAGCTACCTTCAAAGGCAGTTACCACATAAGATATCTTTATTTTCAAAATTAATTTAGAAATTTTAAAGTAAAAATTTTTAAAAGTTATTTTAATAAATTTTGTATATTAAGCGGAATAATGTGCTTTGGAACAGGAAGAAGCTACTTTTTAATCTATATTTCTCACGAGACTGCTACTTCTAAAATGTGAGGTCCTCTACATAGTGGACTTCAGCGTACACTACTGATGGTTGGGCGCCTATACTGATACAGGTTGAAAGGAGGCCAGAACATTCAGTATTTCTCAACGATCTGGAACAGTTGATAAAGGAACTACACACATACCAGATCATCCTAACCAATTCTTGAACACTCTTGACCTGTGTTTCACCACTTTTTCTTAAAATTACACAATTTTTTTCACAATAAATTCAACCTGACCACAATCTTGTAGCTCTTAATTATAATACTTTCTCCAGCAGCTCTACCCCATGCTCTGAAAAATACTTTCTAGCTCTTTAATCGGGCTAATTGGAGGGCATTGCGTTGCTTCTTTGCTACCTATCCTTGGAATAAACCATCCTTTAACTCGGAAGACGCTTTGGTGACCGCTGGAAAAGTTGGGGCCGTGATCTCAAGGAATTGGCATGCTAATTCTATCTTCTACTTAATCTTTTTCCAATCAAAATCACTGGTTCGATGGCACCTGTTTTTGTGCTATTCACGACAGAGACAATGTCTATCGGAAATGGAAAAACTCTCCTTCTCCTATCACTCTTCCTAATTTTCATTCAGCTTGGAATTGCTACAGGGATATTATTCATCAGGTTAAGCGTGCTTTCATGAAAATGAAGTGCCCTGACCTCCTTGAATCTTCTACTGATAAACATTTCTGGCCCATTGCCAAAAGCATCTCTAATAACTTTTGTAAATCTTTCTTTCCTCTTCTTATTCGCTCTGACGGATCTGTAGCTAATACTCCTTATGAAAAGGTTAATCTATTCTTCATCCAATTCCACCCTGGATGATTCTGGCAACCCTCCTCCTCCTAATCCTTGTCCTCTCAGGTGTCCCATGGTTTCTTCTGTGAATACACATGATCGGGTGCATGAGATCCAAATACTGAGATCTATGAACGTCAGGAAGGCTAGTGGCCCGGACGGCATTCCTTCACGTGTTTCGACGGAGTATGCTTTCAAGCATATCAGCTTTACTCTCTATGAATTAATTATAATACTTTCCATCACTGCAGTAATCGAGCATATGTTCAACCGATTCCGAAGAAGGGTAGCTGCTCTGATATTTCTAACTGTCGACCTATAGCTATCACTTGTATTCTGTTTGAAATCCTTGAAACTTTTCTCAACTCTCATTTCCAGGATCATCTGGAATCTCATTCCTTCTTTTCTGATCACCAGTATCGTTTTCGACGTTCGAGGTCAACTGGTGACATTCTCTCCTATCTCACTGATCTATGGTCTTTTACCATTAAGGACTATGGGGAGTCATGTGTGGTGGTGCTTGACATATCGATAACCTTCGACCGGGTATGGCATGCGTCACTGCTCTCAAAGCTTCCTTCCTTTGGGTTCCCCTTCTCTTTACTTACTTATGTCTAGTTTTCTCTCAGATCACTTTATATCGCTTCATATCGGCACTTATTGATGGAGCAACTCTTCTTTCTTCCATTTCTATTAATTGTGTTTTTCCTCAGGTTCCATTCTATCTCCAACGTTATTTTTACTCCGGGATGGCACGGAAAAAATCAATTGATATAATCAACTGATTTTTTCACTTGATTTTTTGTATCAAAATCACATGATTTTTTTGATTTTTTGCTTTTATATATATTTTTTAATTTTTTTTTATATTTAAGTGATTTAACTTCAATAGAAATAAAAAATTGAAGTAATAATATCATAGCAAGGCTACTCTGTTCCAAATTTCTACACTATTGTCAGCAAAGGATTATGTTTCAAAAAAACAGGTTTCTTTTATTTTTGATGTAACATTTATCATTATTACAAATAATATCAGGTGTTACTATTAAGTATTAATCGACCCCTTATTCACTATTAAAATTATCCGACTCTCAATATCGATAATTTTTATACATATTATGAAGTTTTTAATATATATTTTTCAATTTTCAACAAACTATTGGCATTGTAACCCGCACTCTTTAATGTTGCTGTTTCATTGTGTCAGACCATAGGCTATATTTTAAGATTTTGATTTACATAGATTGAATAAACCACTTCAAAAATACTACTATATCAAACTTAAAAAAGTTTGTTTACAAATTATATTTCGCGTGACGTCACGAATCTGAAAAAAAAATAAAAAAAAAATAAAAAAAATAAAAAATTGATTTTTTTCTAAAAAAAAAAAAAAAAATCACCAACCCTGTTTTTGCTTTTTCATTAACGATCTTCTCAACTGCAAAACTAACTCTTTTCATTCTTATGCCAGTGACTCAACTTTCCATTCCTACCCTCATTTCAAATCTGTCCATCATTCTTCCACTTTCTCATTCTATTCTTGCCGATTTAGATGGGATTTCCGAGTGTGGTAGCCTCAACCTTGAGAAGTTCAAATCTTTAAAAACTCAACTTCTTCACATCCCCCCCCCCCAAAAAAAAAAAACGCCTTCCAACTTTCCTATCTTTTTCGAAGGCTCTCCCGTCTCCTGTGAACAACATAAACATTCTTGGTCTGAACATAAACAATAAACTATCTTGGCACAACGGTTGCTAAGGTTTTTTCAAAGAAGCTGGGAACTCTGTTCAGGTTGTGAATTTTTCTTCAGTTACTCCTACTATATAGGGCCTTATCCCACCGCGCCATGAATTACTGTTCCACGAGGGCACGGTTCTGCCCTTCTACTGGATAGGGTTGAGTCAATTAAGGCAAAGGATTAATAAGCTCTCCCCTACTTTCAAAGTCCCTTGACCTTCTATCTCTGCGACGTGACGTTCCTACACTATCTCTTTACTATAGGTACTTCAATGGCAGGTGCTCAAGTGAGTCGACCTCTTGCATTCCACCTCCAATGAGTCACCCTGTTGCACAAGGGGTGCGTGGCTTTCTTATGAATTTTGTGTGAATATTGAAACCCAGCTTGTTCGTTGTAGTGCCTCCTTCTTTCCAGCTACCTCTCTCTTTACATGAAACTCTCTGTCTTATCGTTTTCCTTCTAGTTAATCTCCTCTCTTTAGAAGTCCCCCTCCGTCTACAGTCACACCTCAGAATTTACTTTCAGTTTGAGATAGGGTGGGTTTCCTCAATCCCATTTTTTTCTTCTCATCTCAGGCCTCTGCCCAATAAGCAGTGGATTTACAGGAAATAAAAAAAATATATATATATATATATATATATATATATATATATATATATATATATATATATATATATATATATATATATATATATATATATATATATATATATATATAATATATATATATTTATAAATATATATAACTATATATATATATATATATATATATATATATATATATATATATATATATATATATATATATATATATATATATATATATATATATATATATATATATATATATCTATATATATATATATATATATATATATATATATATATATATATATATATATATATATATATATCTATATATATAACAACATATATATATATATATATATATATATATATATATATATATATATATATATATATATATATATATATATATATATATATATATATATATATATATATATATATAGTGATAATTGCGTTTAGACTGTGTGAGTAGAGTTTGATAACTACTGGAGCTCCGTTGTTTGAGTGTGTTTATAATCTTTAGCTATTTTGCCATTGGTTTGTTTGGTCATTAAACACTCTCCCTGTTTTAATTGTTTTTAAAATTATTATTATGGTTTAATATTTGAGGAGTTTGATCATCCCTTTAAAAGATAAGCTATCCGTTTAATTTTAATTTTGAAATTTTAGTTATGTTAGATAGCAATATAGTTAGTTTTTAGGAT
>JABUQX010144545.1:17500-20000 GCA_015478945.1 Trachelipus rathkii
GGCAGTACTGAAGAGGTGATAGTGAATGTGTGTGTGGGTTTGATGGTGCAAGAAGGAATAGAAAATTTGTGGGTGAGGTGATTAGTAAGGAGGCGGTAATGGGTAGAGTGAGAAAGTTGAAGAATGGTAATTCTGCAGGTATAGATGAAATTACTGTTGAAATGGTCTAGAACGGAGTCGAGATGGTGATTGATTGGATTTGATAGTTGTATGACAAAACGTTTGTGTAGGGTATAGTTCCGAAGAATTAGAGGAGAATAGTAATAGTTCCCTTATATAAGAGTAAGGGGAATAAGGGTAACTGTAGGAATTATAGGGAATTAGTTTATTGAGTGTTGTAGGGAAGATATATGCTGGTATTTTTGGTCGAAAGAGTGCGTCGAGTGACTGAGGACTGATTGGTGAAGAACAAGGTGCGTTTAGGAGTGGTAGAGGATGTGTGGATCAAATCTTTACATTGAAACAAATGATTGAGAAAATGAGGGAGAAAAAGAATAAATTGTATTTAGGTTTTATGGATTTGCAACAGGCGTATGATAGGGTTAATAGGGAAGCTCTATGGCAGGTGTTAGTGATATATGGTGTTGGTGGTAGGCTTCTGAATGGAATCAAAAGTATGTATGACGATAGTGAGGCGTGTGTAAGAATAAATGGTATCAATGGTGATTGGTTTAGGATTAATAGCGGAGTGAGACAGGGTTGTGTTATGTCTCCTTGGTTATTCAATTTGTATATGGATGGGGTTATGAAAGAATTCGAGGTGAGGATGGCAGGAAATGGTGTTAGAATGATGGAGAATGGAGATGAGTGGAGGGTGCCCTACCTATTATATGCGGATGATTTGGTTTTTGTGTGGCGAATCTGAAGAGAGTTTGAGAGGATTGGTAGAGAGATTTGGCAGAGTGTGTAAAAGGAGAGGCTTGAAAGTAAACGTGGATAAGAGTAAGGTTATGGTTGTGAGTGAGGACAGTCCTCAGTGTGAAGTTATGTTAGATGGTGAGCAGCTGGAACAAGTGTCTGAGTTTAAATATTTAGGATATATGTTGGATGAGAAGGGAACGGATGATGCAGAGTGTAGTAGGAAAGTTGTGAATGGCAGGAAGGTGGCTGGTGCAATTAAATCGTTGGTGAATGTAAAGGAACTAAGTCTTGAGTGTGCTAGGGTCTTACATGAGGGTATGTTGTTACCTGTGTTATTGTATAGTAATGAGACTATGGTCTGGAATAAGAAGTATAGATCTAAAGTTCAATGTGTTCAGATGGACAATCTTAAGGGTGTGCTAGGTGTGAGAAGAATTGATAAAATGAGAAATGAACGTATTAGAGAGTTGTGCGGTGTGAAGAAAGGAGTAAATGAGAGAATAAATGAAAGTATGTTGAGATGGTTTGGTCATGTGGAAAGGATGAATGATAGTCGGTTGGTTAAGCGGATGTATTGTGGTGAGTGTGTTGGGAACCGACCGGCGGACCGAAGAAAAAGTGGATTGAGTCGTTAAACGAATGTATGAAGGAGAAAAATGTGAGTTTGGCAGAGGCGAGAAGAAGGTGCATAATAGGAGTGAATGGCAGGGTTTTGTGAAGGGGTATGGTTGTGGCCCACCTGGGCCAAGGGATGAACCCTTACTTTGACGATCTACCATAGTGAGGGTCCATCGCGGTCCCATGAAGCTCTAGGGTGGATTTTTTTTTTACTGCGACGAGTTCTCACTAATTAATGGTACAGAAGGGGCCGGGGCGGTAAGGCTGGGCTTTCTTTTCGACTTTTGTCATGTTCTTCTACTCCTTTTCTTTTCCGATGCAAGCTACGCACCTTACTCCCAATCTTGGGAAATAAAAAGGAGGATGAAGAAGAAGAAGAAGAAGAAAGAAGTTATAAATATATATATATATATATATATATATATATATATATATATATATATATATATATATATATATATATATATATAGCTTATGTATTTATATATCTTTATATATATATTTATATATAAATATAAATATACATATATATATTTATATATATATATATATATATATATATATATATATATATATATATATATATATATATATATATATATATATATATATATATATATATATATATATATAAGTATAAAATATGTATATATATATATATATATATATATATATATATATATATATATATATATATAACTTTTTAACAACTTAACCATATATATATAGCAATATATCTATAACTTAATATCATATATACATATATAACAACTTAATAACCTTATATATATATATATATATATATATATATATATATATATATATATATATATGAGGACTATTGAGCTGATGATTATAAAAGTCTTCTTGTAATAATGTAGAATGTTAGTTAAGTAAAATTTTTAATACCGAAATATTATTTTTAGTAATGAAAGATATCCATTGACTTGGTCTAAGAAAAAATATTTTTAATTTCCTTCACTGAGATTAAATTCCTGTTTGGGTTGAATAGCTTCAGATT
>JABUQX010144545.1:27500-30024 GCA_015478945.1 Trachelipus rathkii
TTCTGTGAAGAGAGAGGTATGTGTGTAAGTAATACTTTCTTTAAACACAAGAGTATCCATAAGTATACTAGAGTTGGTGTAGGTAGAGATGGTATCGAAGTGAAAGTATGATTGATTTTGTGTTGGTGAAGGAGATGTTGAAGTATGTGTTGGATGTTAAATCAGTGAGGGGTTTAGGAATGGGATTATCGGATCATTATGTTGTTCTATGTAAAATTAAGTTAGTGGGGGCTTGGATGGAGAGGAAGGTGATACGGAAGGAAGTAGGTAAAATTAAGAGTGAGAAGTTAGGTGAACAAGACAATAAGGATAAGTATGTAAGAGCGCTCGCAAGTAAATCGGTTGAATGTGAACAAGTTGATACTGAACAAATCTGGGGGCTAGGGTAGGAAGTAAGAATGTTAACAGTGAATGGTGGAATGAAGAGGTGAGGCAAGCGGTTAAAGGTAAAAAGAAGCGTGGTTGAATGTACTAAAAGCAAATGATGAAGTCTAAAAGAAAGATGCTTGGAATTATATAAGGAGGAAAAAAGAAATACTAAAAGGTGCATACGTAGGAGAAAAGAAGAGGTAAATGAACAGTTTGGAAGGAGGATGAATGGGGACTTACAAAGGAATAGGAAGCTCTTCTGGAAGGAAGCGCGAAAGGTTAAGAATGAGAATAAGGGGAACCTGCTTAGAATAATGAATAGGAATGGTGCTTTTGTAACTGATGAAATGGATGTGAGGGGAGTGTGGAAAGAACACTTCGAAAATCTGCATAATATTAACAGTAATGAAGAGGTGATAGTGAATGTGTGTGGGTTTGATGGTACAAGAAGGAATAGGTATTTTGGGGATGAGGTTATTAGCAAGGAGGAGGTAATGGGTAGAGTGAGAAAGTTGAAGAATGGTAAATCTACAGGTATAGATGAAATTACTGGTGAAATGATCAAGAACGGAGGCGAGATGGTGATTGATTGGATTTGGAAGTTGTGTAATAAAGCGTTTATGGAGGGTATAGTTCCAAGGGATTGGAGGAGAGCAGTAATAGTACCCTTATATAAGGGTAAGGGAGAAAAGGGGAACTGTAGAAATTATAGGGGAATAAGTTTATTGAGTGTTGTAGGGAAGGTATATGCTGGTATTTTGGTCGAAAGAGTGCGTCGAGTGACTGAAGGACTGATTGGTGAAGAACAAGGTGCGTTTAGGAGTGGTAGAGGATGTGTGGATCAAATCTTTACATTGAAACAAATGATTGAGAAAATGAGGGAGAAGAAGAATAAATTGTATTTAGGTTTTATGGATTTGCAACAGACGTATGATAGGGTTAATAGGGAAGCTCTATGGCAGGTGTTAGTGATATATGGTGTTGGTGGTAGGCTTCTGGATGGAATCAAAAGTATGTATGAGAATAGTGAGGCGTGTGTAAGAATAAATGGTATCAATGGTGATTGGTTTAGGATTAATAGTGGAGTGAGACAGGGTTATGTTATGTCTCCTTGGTTATTCCATTTGTATATGGATTGGGTTATGAAAGAATTCGAGGTAGGGATGGCAGGAAATGGTGTTAGAATGATGGAGAATGGAGATGAGTGGAGGGTGCCCTACCTATTATATGCGGATGATTTGGTTTTGTGTGGCGAATCTGAAGAGAGTTTGAGAGGATTGGTAGAGAGATTTGGCAGAGTGTGTAAAAGGAGGGGTTTGAAAGTAAACGTAGATAAGAGTAAGGTTATGGTTGTGAGTGAGGACAGTCCTCAGTGTGAAGTTATGTTAGATGGTGAGCAGCTGGAACAAGTGTCTGAGTTTAAATATTTAGGATATATGTTGGATGAGAAGGGAACGGATGATGCAGAGTGTAGTAGGAAAGTTGTGAATGGCAGGAAGGTGGCTGGTGCAATTAAATCGTTGGTGAATGTAAAGGGACTAAGTCTTGAGTGTGCTAGGGTCTTACATGAGGGTATGTTGTTACCTGTGTTGTGTATAGTAGTGAGACTATGGTCTGGAATAAGATGTATAGATATAAAGTTCAATGTGTTCAGATGGACAATCTTAAGGGTGTGCTAGGTGTGAGAAGAATTGATAAAATGAGGAATGAACGTATTAGAGTTGTGTGGTGTGAAGAAGGGGTAAATGAGAGAATAAATGAAAGTATGTTGAGATGGTTTGGTCATGTGGAAAGGATGAATGATAGTCGGTTGGTTAAGCGAATGTATAGGAGAGTGTGTTGGGAACCGACCGGCTGGGAGACCGAAGAAAAAGTTTATTGAGTCGGTAATCCAATGTATGAAGAGAGAAATGTGAGTTTAGTAGAGGCGAGAAGAAAGGTGTATAACAGGAGTGAATGGCGGGGATTTGGGAGGGGTGTATGGTTGTGGCCCACCTGGGCTAAGGGATGAACCCTACATTTGACGTCTACCATAGTGGGGTCCATCGCGGTCCCATGAGCTCTAGGGTGGATTTTTGGCACGACGAGTTCTCACTAATTAATGGTACAGAGGGCGGTAAGGCTGGGCTTTCTTTTCGACTTTTTTCATATTCTT
>JABUQX010144546.1:7500-11721 GCA_015478945.1 Trachelipus rathkii
AGGCCAGTGCTCTTTTATTTGACAACCTTAAAAGCAAAAAATAAATAATAAATTTCATAAGAAACCTACAACTCTTCCGTACAACTGTGAGTTTCGTGTGTAAGCTATGAATACAGATCTTCCTGAGCAATAAGAAAAAGACGTACAGAATTGTGCATTTTCTCTTTACAATTCGATGAATCTTCTGACATTGTCGATACAGCTCAACTCATTGCATTTATAAGAATGGTATTCGCGGATATGACCACTAAAGAGGAATTTCTTACTATTCATTCCATGAAAGGAAGAACTCGGGGTGAAGAAATATTTAAAATATTTTAGGAATTTGCGAAAAAACTAATCTACCACTTTGAAAATTTATTAAAGGATGTACGTTAGTTTTTCCTAGCGGTTTAAGATACTATTGATTATGTTATTTGACGCGAAAATTAGTTGACCTAAATTTGTGGAAATTAAATGTTTAAATTTATTGAAAAGGGTTATTTTCAGTTTTTACTTATATTATCATAAATGAGATAATTAATTCTTCACCTATTAAATTATGTTTTCTAGTTCGTAAATTGTGTTGATAAAATAATTTGTGTTTTATATCAGCCAAACTTTAAATAAATTAGAATTGATTTTTTTTATGAATTTTATTTCTTTGTGTAATTGAAGAAAATTGAAAGATAAATAAGAGGCTTCATGAATTAAGATTTTACTACAGTTTAGTTTGTAAATAAATGGCTAAAGTAGTTAAACAGCTTCCTCTTCAGCCCCACTGATAATTAGCTCCAATCGGTTTAAGATATTGTGGGACTTAAAATGTTCATTAGCCCATTCAGCAGCATGTTGGCACACACAAAGTAATTCATCCGAAGTCATAAAAGCACGTTTGTTGCAACAATAGTAATCACAGCATCTTAAATATTCAAAGCCATCGGTCTTTCTTCTATATATGAAGGATACATCACTTATCGGGATATTGATTTCCCATTGTACAATGTCACGTATAAAGGTATATTTATCAAGGTGGACCATGCTAACAGTATGTATATGTATTATACGAATTAAGAACAGTTTTATGACAGAGAAGAACCTCATAAAGATTTCAAATCCGCAACCATTATGACGCTAAAATAAGTCTCAGGAGAAAATATAATATAAAATTACAAGAACAAACACAAGCCTAAGAGATAGGAATATTTTATATATCAGAGAAATGTACAACACATTCTTGTTTATACAAACCCTCACAGGAAGGCTAACCCATTGGCACTTGTATCTTCATGTTTAGGCCTTATGAGCAATTTGCTTTATGTTTTTATTTGTATTTCGTGTTTCATTCAATGCTATTTTTACATATGTATGATAATATTTAACAAAACGTAACAATAATTTTTCATTACCTAAATATCGCTTTGACAAACCAATAAATATATAGAACATGCAAATTTATGCTGAATCCTATGTCCCCTGTTCAGATGAATTAAAAAATTTAAAATATACTTATATGTTTTTGTGTATTTATTTAACGCTCTTTTCAATGAAAATTATATGTTATAAAAAAAACGAAAACTTGCTTTACTTCTCCTATGTTAGCTTTATTGGTTAAGTTTTTAATGATAGCAATTTATTCGTACGGCAGTTATGTGATAAGTATGTTAAATTTATAGTTTAGTTTTACTGCGGATAAAACATAGTTATGTTTGCAGTTATCCGTTGGGTATTATGTAAGTTAGGCAAGGTATGGTAAATTTTTTATAAATATTACTATGTTAGTGTAAAAGGCTTTGTTGTGTTGGCATATATTCGTTGATCAGTATGGTAATTAGTTTTGATCAAATTTTTGCTAAATATTACCATGTAATGTAAAATTAACATTGATATGTTTGAAATATGCTTGAAAACGGTGTGAATGGCTTACGTTTTTGTATGTTATGTTAGCTACTTTACAGCTAGAGATAACAAGAAAACTAGAATCATTCCAAGTCATCTTCAACTTGCCATCAGAAACGATGAGGAATTAAACAAACTCCTTTCTGGTGTTACCATTGCTCAATGCGGCGTCCTGCCAAACATCAAGGCAGTTTTGCGTCCAAGAAGACTGAAAAGAAGTAAAATCTAATACCTTATTATAAATTAACTTTGTTAATGTTAGCAGCTTATTCTTGCGTAAGGTATGATAGGTTTGTCATTGTACATTATATTCTAATTTCAGTTTACGCTATTTTAGCTTTATTAATGTGAAAACTTTGTTACGTTTTTATAAATTCGTTTATCACTATATAAATAACTTATTTTTATGTTATGTTTCGACAGAATGATTCTCGAAATGTGACTTGAAACAATAGATCAATAGATCAATAGATCATTGTAGAGCGGGAGGAGGGGTGGGGTTGGTTGCTTGATTTACTGATTTACTGATTTAAGATATTTAAAAACGAGTTTTAAGTTATAAACATAAGAGTAAAAATTGTTAAAAAAATATTTTTAAATAAAATAAAATGTAAATAAATAAAGGTTTTGTGTTTTGTTATTCAAAATATGATTTAAATCAATAGATCAATGGATCAATAGATCAATAGATAAAGAGGTCAATAGATCATGGTTGGTTAGGAGGGGTAGGGTGGGTGGTTCAATTTACTGATTTACTGCTTTAGGGTATGCAAAAGGCAAATTTTTTACGTTATAAACATGGAAATAATAAAAAAAAATGTAAAAATAAAATGTTTTAAACAAATAAAGCAAAAATAAATTAAAAAATATATAAAAAAAATAAAAATTGGAAAAAAATTACATTTGAAATAAGACCCTTGAGTTAACTCCAGCTCCATGCTCTTCCTTCTGTCCTATTTATCCTTCCTCTTCTGTGTACCCTCCAAATTTTATCATTCTACGGTAATTTCCAAGATTTTGGAGCTCAGCCCTAACACCCTATGCGCAAGGTGAAACTTAATCACGGCTGTAACGAGATACATTGTAAGAAAGGTATATACCAAGTTTCATCCTACTATGTCAATTTTCAAAGTTTTGGGACACAGACCCTACATCCTATGAGCGTAATGACACATAACCTAGAGTGCGTTGAGGTTACCTTATAAGAAGGGTGCATGCTAAATTTCATCCTTTTGCGCAAATTTCTAAGGTATTGAGGCACAGCTAGAAGACCCAATGGGGGTAGCGAGACTTAACCACTTTTATACATGAGTTACCCTATAAAAAGGGTGTATAACAAGTTTCATCCTTCAACGTCAATATCCAAGATTTTTGGACACAGCCCTAACGCCATATGAGAGTAGTGTCACTTTTCCTAAGCTGCATCGATGATACATTATAAGAAGGTTGTTACCAATGTTCATCTTTCTACGGCTATTTCCTACTTGAAGGGGTCAGCACCTTCCTCTCTGGTGTGGTGCACGGCCACGTATCCTCGGCTGTGACTAAGAAACCTTTTAAGAAGTGTGTATAACACGTTTCATCATTATACAGCCATTTCCTACATGGAGGGGCCAGTACCCCTCTCCGGGGGTGCAAGAACACGTAACCTAGTCTACGACGAGGTTACGACACCACCAGATGGTGTGCAAAGGTTGAGGGAGATACCTTGTTGTAAAGTTCATCCGTCACTAGGTATTGTGCCGTGTGGCACTGTGCGGTGCAGTGCGATGCTATATGATGTGCAGCGGTGAGGTGCCAACTCTGACTCCTCTGACTCAGACTCCTTCTCCGACTACTTCCTTCTCTGAATCCGAATCCGACTCCTTTCCCAACCTCTCTTATGCATTTCTTCTTTTTTCAAGCGGGATCCCCCTCCGGGGGTTCCTTAGACTCCGACTCCTTCTCCTTCCTAATCTATGCAATCTAAAATTTTAGTCTTTCTACGAAAAATTCCCATTTTTAGGGGACCAGCACCTCCTTGAGAAATATTTTGGACAAGTTGGATTTTTGAACTGTTCAATGCTTTCAAAATTTATAAAGTAAGCTTTCACTATATATATATATATATATATATATAACATATATATATATATATATATATATATATATATATATATATATATATATATATATATATATTGTAAAATTTTTAATTTTTATTTTCTTTTATTTATTTTTATTATATATTAAACATTTTAGTAATTATTTACTTAAAAACAAATTATCTATGTTACGTAAACGTGTTGCCGAAACACTATCCATCTAGGTTAGGTTTGTTTGGGGCAACAATACTCCAATCTA
>JABUQX010144547.1:2500-18039 GCA_015478945.1 Trachelipus rathkii
AGAAAAAAAAAAAAAAGGATCAGCGTTTAGTATATCCGTCATATATATCTTAAAAACTATTAATGCTACAGTAAAACGGAATACATTGGTGGAATGCTGGTCCAATTCTAGTTACTGCGGAAAATGTAAAAAAAAAAAAAAAAAAAATAAAAAAATAAAAAAAAATTATATCTCAAAACTACAATAGCTACAGCGAATACATTTTGGGAATCCTGGTAAATTTCACATAGGAAAATGTAAAAAAATAAAAAAATAAAATAAATTAGTGTTAATAATTATAGTAATATGATTAAAAGACCTATTTAGAGACCTTTTATTGGTTTCTCGTTAAAATAAATAGTTTGTCGTTAAAATAAATAGACTTTCCTATTAAATTTTGCTTTTTTTCACTAAAGAATACCCAAGGGGTATACCACACCGATGGCAGAAGTCGGGCTCTCGGCCTTCAGGGGAACTACAGGGTAGGCTAATTCCCC
Organism: Trachelipus rathkii; assembly: GCA_015478945.1. NCBI lineage: Eukaryota > Metazoa > Arthropoda > Malacostraca > Isopoda > Trachelipodidae > Trachelipus > Trachelipus rathkii. The sequence continues at coordinate 2,977 of JABUQX010144547.1, forward strand.
CCCTCGGGGAGGGGTCTCCGGAACCCCGCTCTTTGGTATTGGGTGTCGCGGGGTTCACCGCCCCTCCCTACAGGGTATAGGAAAACATTTGTCCCCCTGTGTTCCCGTCGGCTCCAGGCCCCCTAATTAATGTGCCGTATAAAAACATTTTCCTATGTGAAATTTTACCAGGATTCCAAAAATGTATTCCCTTTTCGCTGTAGCTATTGTAGTTTTGAGATATAATTTTTACATTTTCCGTACTAGAATTGGACCAGCACAATGTATTCCGTTTTCCTGTAGCATTAATAGTTTTAAGATACATATGACGGATATAGAAAGGTATAGAAAAGAAAGGGAAAATGTATGGGTGTTTTTAGATCTGGAGAAAGCATATGATAGAGTGAAGAGGGGAATTATGGAGGGTGCTGGAAGAATATGGAATAGGGGGTAAATTAGGTAAAGGTATTAGGGCCTTTTATAGGAATAGGAGAATGTGTGTGAGAGTATTAGGAGGGGAGAGTGAGATGTTTGGATAGAGAGAGGGTTGAGACAGGGATGTGTAATGTCACCGTGGCTTTTCAATTTATTTATGGAGAGTGTCTGCAGAGGAATGATGAGGGAAGGGAGAGGGGTGGAATTGATGGATAGGGGTGATAGATGGGAAGTGAACATGATACTGTTTGCGGATGATACTGCCTTAGTGGCGAAGAATTTAGAAGGTCAAGTATTTGGTGAAGGAGTTTGAGAGAGTGTGTGGGCAAAAGGGTCTTAAGATAAATCCAGGTAAGAGTAAAGTGTTAGTGTTTGAGGAGGAGGAAACAGATGAGGGGATGGGGTTAGGGATTAGAGTAGGAGGTGTAGTTTTAGAAGAAGTAAAGGTTTTTAGATATTTAGGGATGGATTTGGGTAAGGAAGGAGGGATGAAGGAAGAGATAGATCACAGAGTAGGAGAAGGAAGAGAGCATTGAGTGGTCTGAGGGAATTATGGAAAAGGGAGGGGATTTATCACTTAAACTTAAGATGATAAGTATGTTTGAAAAAAATTTGTGTTCCAGCGGTACTATATGGGGTGTGAAACATGGGGGTTAAATGCTAGGTCAAGAAGAAGTTGGAAGTGTTTGAGATGAAGGGGTTGAGAGCGGTGTTGGGGTTAGTAAAAGAAAGAGGATTAGGAATAGGGTAATAAGAGAGAGATGTGATTGGAGGAATGGTTTGGGTGAGAGAAAAGAGCGGAGAAAGGGAATGTTGAGATGATTTGGACACACCTGGAGAGAATAGGAGGAACAGAGGGTGGTTAGGAGGGTTTGGGAGGCGGAGGGATAGGAAGGAGAGGAAGGGGAGACCAAGAAGAAGATGGATGGGATGGGAATAAAGGAAATGCTGGAAAGAGGGATGAGGGTGGAGGAAGGTAGGGCGTTGGCGAGAGATAGAAAGGAATGGAGGAGGTGGGTGGGGGCGAGATGAAGGAAAATATGAATTAGGGAAGCTGCACGTACCACTACCCCACTTAAGCGGGAATAAGTGAATAATAATAATAATAATAATATATATATATATATATATATATATATATAACCTGCTCTTAACTATATATATATATATATATAACATATATATATATATATATATATATATATATATATATATATATATATATATATTACTCACACACAAACAACTCATATATACAAAACATATATATATATATATATATATATATATATAATATCCTTACCCACCCAAAACCTATCTATAAAAATCAACAGCTATGCAGACGACCTAACAATCACAGCCCAAAACTCCTCCATTAATATAGCAAGTAGAGAGCTACAGCAATATATTAACCAAGTTGAACAATGGCAATCAACAAATAGAATGATTGTCTTCACTCAAAAAATCTTCTAAAGAATCCAATACTCATCCAACTGTGTTCCTTTCAAACATCAGACATCCTCTTAATAAGCAATTCACTATCTTGGGCTTAACCTTCGATAGAGACAAGAGATTTAGCCCCCCCCTTCATAAACAATATTACCTCTAGTTCCACAAAAATTAAATGAGATGGAAATATTAACCGGAACAAATATTGGTCAAAACAAAGAGAGCCTCATAATAATATACAATTAAATTCTTAAACTATGCCTCACCATCCTGGGCACCAGCAATATCGCCGTCCAATTTGCAAAACTAAAAGTAGTACAAAACAAAGCCCTTAGAATGATAAAAGATTGCCTTCCCTCCACACTCATCCATCACTTACTGACCAAAATAAACATCAAACATTACAGCAACCTCTTTCACTAAGAAGAAAAAGGATCACACCGGCTTTTCACTACTCTTACATATGTAACACACTCCCACCTAGCCTCCCAAAGATATTCCATTATTAAACACTTTCAATCTCAGTTAACCCACAGAACAATCTCTGCAAATCCAATTAACACAACATTCCAAGCACGTTCAACCGAAATATCCCTCACACAAGAAAACTTTGGACTGTCAAACCATAGTAATGCTGTCCAGTTTACGCTCTGGGCGCCGGCCATCCTTTCAGGAATATAAATACAAAATCCTCCTTTACCCCACTGTCAAAGATGTCCCTCCCTCACAATTGAAGACACAGTCCTGACATCTGCTAGACTGCTTGGACCTAACAGACATTAGAAATAGTTTTGATGCGTTCTCTGTGGCTGAACTATGGCCCCAGCTTGACATAGTGGCACAATGTTTTCTCGTGGACGCCCGTTGAGAGAGAGAGAGAGAGAGAGAGAGAGAGAGAGAGAGAGAGAGAGAGAGAGAGAGGAGAGAGAGGGGAGAGAGAGAGAGAGAGAGAGAGAGAGAGAGAGAGAGAGAGAGAGAGAGAGAGAGAGAGAGAGAGAGAGAGAGAGAGAGAGAGAGAGAGAGAGAGAGAGAGAGAGAGAGAGAGAGAGAGAGAAGGGAGAAAGAGAAAGAAAAAGAGAGAGAAAGAGAAAGAGGAAAGAAAGAAAGAGAAAGAAGAAAAGAAAGAGAAAGAAAAGAGAAAGAGAGAAAGAGAGAGAGAGAGAGAGAGGATTCTTTTGAGAGAGAGAGAGAGAGAGAGAGAGAGAGAGAGAGAGAGAGAGAGAGAGAAAGATAAAGATAAAGATAAAAGATAAAGATAAAGAGATAAAGATAAAGATAAAGATAAAGAAGAGAGAAAGAGAAAGAGAAAGAGAAGAGAAAAGAGAGAAAGAGAGATAAAGATAAAGATAAAGATAAAGATAAAAAAGATAAAAGATAAAGATAAAGATAAAGAGAAAGAAGAGAAAGAAAGAAAGAGAAAGAAAAAGAGAAAGAAAAGAGAAGAAAGAAAGAGAAAAAGAGAGAAAGAGAAAGAAAGAGAAAGAGAAAGAGAGAAAAGAAAAAGAAAAAAAAAGAAAAAGAAAAAGAAAAAAGAAAAAAAAGAAAAAAAAAAAAGAAAAAGAAAAAGAAAAAGAAAAAGAAAAGAAAAGAAAAAGAAAGAAAGATAAAGAGAGAGAGAGAGAGAGAGAGAGAGAGAGAGAGAGAGAGAGAGAGAGAGAGAGAGAATTATTATTGTGTAGGGAAGGTACATACTGGTATTTTGGCTGAAAGAGTGCGACGAGTGACTAATTGCGGAAAACAAGGTAGATTTAGAAGAGTTAGAGGATGTGTAGATCAATCTTCACATTGATACAAATGAGTGAAAAAATGAGAAGAATAAATTGTCTTTAGGTTTTATGGACTTACAACAGGCGTATGACAGGATTAATAGGGAAGTTCTGTGGCAGGTGTTAGTGATATATAGTATCGGTGAGAGGCTTCTGGATGAATCGAAAGTATGTAATGTCGATAGTGTAGCGTGTGAAAGAATAAATGCAGTTGAGAAATGGTTTATCATTAATGTCTCCTTGGCTATTTAATTTGTATATAGATGGAATGATGAAAGAATTAAAGATAGGGATGGTAGGGGAAGGTGTTAGGTTGATGGAGAATGGAAGAGAGAGAAGATTTTTTTGAGAGAGAGAGAGAGAGAGAGAGAGAGAGAGAGGAGAGAGAGAGAGAGAGAGAGAGAGAGAGAGAGAGAGAGAGAGAGAGAGAGAGAGAGAGAGAGAGAGAGAGAGAGAGAGAGAGAGAGAGAGAGAGAGAGAGAGAGAGAGAGAGAGAGAGAGAGAGAGAGAGAGAGAGAGAGAGGGAGGGGAGAGAGAGAAAGAGAGAGAGAGAGAGAGAGAGAGAGAGAAGAGAGAGAGAGAGAGAGAGAGAGAGAGAGAGAGAGAGAGAGAGAGAGAGAGAAGAGAGAGAGAGAGAGAGAGAGAGAGAGAGAGAGAGAGAGAGAGAGAGAGAGAGAGAGAGAGAGAGAGAGAGAGAGAGAGAGAGAGAGAGAGAGAGAGAGAGAGGATCATGGAGAATAGATGAGAGAGAGAAAGTGTCATGTTTATTGAACGCTAAAGATTTGGTTTTGCGATGTGAATCTAAAGAAAGTTTGAGAGGATTGGTAGACGAGTTTGGCAGGGTGTGTAAAAGGAGGGATTTGAAAATAAATGTAGATAAGAGCAAGGTAATGGTAGTGAGTGAGGAGGGTCCCTGTGTGATATAATTTTGGATGGTGAACAATTGAAACAAGTACCCGAATTTAAATATTTAGGATATGATGGATGAAAAGGGAACGGATGATGCAAAGTGCAGTAGGAAAGTTGTGATGGTAGGAAGGTGGCTGGTGCAATTAAATCCTTAGTGAATACAAAGGGAATAAGTCTTGAAAGCGCTATGGTTTTACATGAGTAAATATTGTTACCAGTGTTAAAATAATGAAACTATGTATTGTAGTGGAACTATGGTGTGGAAGAAGAGGTATAGATTAATGGTATAATCTGTTTAGATGGATAATCTTAGGGGCATGTTAGATGTAAGAAGAATTGATGAAATGAGAAATGAAATGTGTTAGGGAGTTTTGAGGTGTGAAAAAGGTCGTAAATGAGATTGATGTATTAAGATGGTTTGGTCATATGGAAAGGATGGATGAGAGTCGGTTGATTAAGTAGATTATAATGCTGAGTGTGCTGGATATCAACCGGGTGGGAGACCGAAGAAAAAGTGTATTGAATCAGTAAAGGAATGTTTGATGGAAAGGAATGCAAATGTGGCAGAGGCGAGAAGAAAGATGAAGAATAGGAGTGAATGGCAGGATTGAGTGAGGGAATACGGTTGTGGGCATTGCCCAAGAGCTGAACCCTGCATTGACGAGATAACACAGTGAGGGTCCGTCGCGGTCTAGGGTGAATTTTTATGACTGTGACGAGCACTTACTTAATTAAGGGTATGGAGTAGACGGTAACCGAGGGGCTTTCCTTTCGACTTCCGTCATGCTCTTCTACTAAACTGTTCTTTCTATTTTCCGTGCATGTTACGCACCCCTATCCACATCTAGAAAAAAGTATATATATGAAAACATTATTAAAATACCTTGTAATAATCATCGAACTTGAGGGCACGACTTGCTTCCCAATCATAACCAAATCTTTTTAATTGAATAACAAGAACTTGAGGAAGAGTCTTGATGCAGCTTCTTATCACAGCAGTTCTCTAAATAATAAAATAATAATAATAATAATAATAATAATAATAATAATAATAATAATAATAATAATAATAATAATAATAATAATAATAATAATAATAATAATAATGTGAAAAGGGAATATTGTTTTTTTAACGATTTACTACCATTAATATTTAAAATACTAAGAAAAAAAATCAAAATAAGGAATGAAAAACTACATTGAGTGTTAGAAACTTCTTGTTCGATTATTAATCATATGCAAGAAAATATACAAAATATATCTCTTATTCGAGAGAAGGGTCTTGAATAGCATACAGTTAAATCAAATGAAAATTTAGTTTTAAGAAAAAAGTTTCTCAATCTTTCAAGCCTATTTCTAAATACTTGTGATTTCAATACCTTTTTACTGCATTTCTCGCAGTAGTAAGCATTATCTCCTTCAAGAAGCTCTCCTTTTACCAGTTGGTCCAAAGAGTCATGGAGATCGCTACATTTTGTTACTGTTAAATTAAGAGCGAGAAAAGGTTCTTCCCTCTCATACCTACAAGAAAATGACATGAAATTTCTTATAAATAAAAGTTGCACAATTGCAAAAGGTACATTCCAGGACAACACAATATAGTATAAAATATTTTTCTTAGAAGGAAATGTCAATTGAAGTTTAGGATCAAATTCTGTACTGTTGAGATTAACATAATCTATGCCTAATAAAAACCAGAATTTATAGGGTAAATAATATTCCAACATTTGTAACCATCTTTCAAACTTCTTTACTTATCTTAATATAGCTTTGTTGCTAATAATACACTGCTAAATCTAAAATGACCATCCACTAAAGTCAAAGATAATACTAAAAGCTTGTTTAACATTTAAGTTTTTCTCCCTTTTTTTTGTCTTCTATTTTCTTCCTCCACAATTAATTTCTCTTCTATCCAATCACAATACTTAAATACAATTATCATCAATTTATATCAACTTTTACCATTTTTTATATATAAATATTTATTAAAAAAAACGATTCCACTCCATGCCTAATATGACAAATAAAATGTTCTGTAAAATAGAATAAATATTTTATATAGATAGGAACCAAGAATTAAATTCATTTGATCAGCTTGTTTTCTTCAATTTTTTTAATACTTACTTTTTTTAATCAATTTTTATTCAAATTTTAAAAATTTATTTATCCTCTTCCTTATTAATTAATTGTTTTACTCTTTAAAAATATTTGGCACTTTCACAGGGTCAATTCCAAGGGGAAAAAAAAGAAAGGAAAGTTTAACTATGAAAGGAAATGTTGGAATGTCAAGAATCAAGTTTTGTGTTGTTGGTGTCACCATCTCAAGAGCTTAATATAAACCACAATTTACACACACGAAAATGAATGATTTCATTTGTCTCGTTAATTCAGTACAACTAATACTTCGAAAACAACAACAAAAACAACAACAGCAACAACAATAATAATAATAATAATAATAATAATAATAATAATAATAATAATAATAATAATAATAATAATAATAATAATAATAATAATAATACCTATGAGGGCAATCTTGGCATATCCTCTGAATAGAATAAAGACCTTCAAATCGGCGGGAAAAAACTCTTTCCAAATTTCTTCCTTTGAGGTAATCATCGATTTGCTCCGAGAGACGGGAATAAAACTCGAAGGCATCTGTAAATAGAAATGGTCAAAAAGAAGAATTATGGACATTAATCCGGACTCTTTAATCTTCATTTATCTAAGAAAATTTCAAAAATAATTTAGTCCGAGTTACTAAAGGAATGTCTGAAGAAATGTAATGTGAGTTTGGCAAAGGCGAGAAGAAATGTGGTGCATAATAAGAGTGAATAACGGGATTTTATGAGGCGTGTATGGTGTGGGCCTCCGGGTCCAAGGGATTGAACCTACTTTTAAGAGATACCAGTGAGAGTCCGTCGCAGTCTCGCGAAGCCCTAGGGTGAATTTTTCTGACTGCGATGAGCTCTTACTTAAGGGTATATGATGTTATTCTACCAATTTTGTTTCTGGTATATGTTGCCCACACATCACCCCAAATCTGGGGAGAGGAGGAGGAGGGGGAGGATATATATATATATATATATATATATATATATATATATATATACTATATATCTTACCTTATATATATATATATATATAACATATATATATATATATATATATATATACTACTCTCTTATACTCTCTATTCAATAAAAATGTACTTATATTTATATATATATATATATATATATATATAAATCTATATATATATACTATACTGCTATATATATATATATATATACTATATATATATATATATATATATATATATATATATATTTATCCACAGTGTTTACCTTCTTATTTTTGTCTAGTCGCCTGGCGCACCCACCTCGAGAAAACGTAGTCCGCTAGCGCTCCTCCGCACTTATTCTGACCATCAAACCTCCGCTATCGCAAGTCCGCACGTCCGCGTCTCCCGCTAATAATGTGCGACTTGCAAAGAATTTTAATATTAAATGCTAATAGTATATATCCTTACAAAAATTTATTTATAACATTATATGAAAAAATTGAATGAATATTTACAAAATCTCCAGAATTTTTCACTTCCTCCTCAATGTCGTCTTCAAGGGACAAGGATCCATATTACCTTTCAAAAGATTAGGTGCTCAAAATTAAAAGCAGTTAAGAGCTGACCTCTTTGCCCTCAAAATATCCCCACCAATACAAAATATTCGCTCTACAGCCGCAGAACTAGGGATAGGTGTATTATATTTTATGAACAAGTTCAACAAATTCTGCCTATGCTGAAAGGGAAAGATGTCCTTGGTGAGAGGAGTGCTGTTGTTAGTTCACTTCCAGCAGTCCATTGCTAATTTAAGGTCACCTAAATCATTCTGCCTCCCTTCAGAAAATATTTGACCACCCTGTCCACCCATAAGAAGGTCTATTTCGTCCAAGACTTTAGTAGAATCCATGAAAGCCTCGACTCCTGCAGAGTCGATGCTAATATATATATATATATATATATATATATATATATATATATATATATATATATATATATATATATATATATATATATATATATATATATATATATATATATATATATATATATATATATATATATATATATATATATATATATATGCTCTGCTGCTGCTGCTGTATTGTGTGTGTGTTAATCAGTTCTGTGTAAAAATCCAAGTTTATATAAAAGTAAATATATATTTATATATATATATATATATATATATATATATATATATATATATATATATATATATATATATATATATATTATATATTTTTTTTATATATATATATATATATCTAAAAATACTTACACTATATATATATATATATATATATATATATATATATATATATATATATATATATATATATATATATAAATATATAAATATATATATATATATATATATATATATATATATATATATATATATATATATATATATATACTACTATACTATACTGCTACTGCTCATATATACCTGCTGCTAACTATATACTCATATATATATATATTTGGGTTTTTACACAGAATTGATTTAGATATTGCCTAGTTATTATAGTAATAATATAATTAATTAAAGTTATAGATGAAGGTAATAGCCATTCAGTCTATAAAATCAATTTAAATGTTATTTATAGTATATCGTACCTCATGCAGGTTGAGATTATTTTGGAAGTTTAATTATTAAAAAACAATAAGTCTTAGACTAAAATGTATAATTAGTTATAAACCTAAAATAAAAATTATATTTCTTTATTATAATAAAAAAGAATTCTCTAATAAGTAAATTATATTTTCATTTTTTTTAAAAGGTGCGGAACAAAAGAGGGGGACTTTTTTTGATCTGCACGTGCAAGAATCCGCTAATTTCCTGACGACTCCGCACATTCGCTAGTCCGCACCTATTCTGGTAGTCCGCTCGGGGCGGACTAGCGGACTAAGAAACGGAAGTGCCACCTCTGATATATATATATATATATATATATATATATATATATATATATACTATATATATATATATATATATATAACTATCTAACTACTATTATATATATATATAACAACCTTATATATATATACTTTTTATATATATATATATATATATATATACTCTTTCAATATATATATATATATATATATATATATGGGAAAAAAGCTACAGTGGATTAAGTCTAATATCCAAACTTATGTGATTCAGTTCAAGTCGAATGGCAATGGTGAATTCTTAAATTAATCCAGTAATTTTTAATAAACTTTACCAAAGAAAGTCTAAGTTAAATTTGGTTTATTGTGATAGGAATTCAATTAAAATTTTCATTTGCGAACTTAAACCAGTTTGGTCATAAAATTAAGGAAATGCATATTTTAATATTTTAATTTCAACGCAAAAATATGATGTAAGACAAAACACAAAGAGGTTGTCATTATCTGAATCAACCATTTCGGAATTCTTCATGCTTTGTGAACTTGTTCCAGTTTCTGTCTGAAGGCTTTTGGAAATATCATGCATGGTTGATTGAAAGGAATGAACGGCAAAATAACCATTAAGTCTGTTTTTTATATGGTGGCGACCATTATTGATGCTTTGTAGAGATTACCAATATCTTTATTTTTTATCATGGGTAAACATGTTTTTAAACTTCAATCGTAGATTCTTAAAAGCATGGTCACAGTAAATATTTTTCGGCCTAGTATAATTTGTTATAGTTTTCTGGTAAAAAATAAATAAATAAAAAAATGTCGGATATATTTAATTTCACAATCTAGAAAAATGATCCAGAATTTGATTTCAAAATTGATTTCTTCATCCACTGGATGACTCAAAATATTAATAATTTGGCAAATGCCTTTATTATAATAAAGAATTCCAAAATTGTAAACTTGATCCATTGTGACACAGAAGTTGAAGCATAGAAGACAACTACTAACTACTTCTCAAGATCTTGAATAATGGAGATACATTATTGAAAATTTATTTTTAAGCTCTATGAACCACGTAATCTGGGTTTCTTATAAATAATATGAACTTTATCCACTTTAGTTCCGGGAGCGTCTCATATATATATATATATATATATATATATATATATATATATATATATATATATATATATATATATATATATATATATATATATATATATATATATATATATATATATATATATATATATATATATATATATATATATATATATATCGTGGTGTCTAGCAGAAGGCTGCTAGCCTACTGATGACCTTGCCATTTCCGGGAAGAAACAGGCTACTTCATCGTGACAACGCTCACTCTCTTCAACATCTATTAATATTCTTCAATTTGAAGGTGGTTATTCAAGACCAGAACATAACCCCCTTCAAATTGGTGACCCTGAGTGACATGTGCCACTGTAGTGGCACAACGAACACCAACAAGCAACTATGAACACCCATCAAATCACTGAACATCCATCAAATTAAGTTTCTTCTGCTGGGCGCTACTCTGTTGGTCATCCCAGTCGCCTGTACTTCTCAAGTTTCTGCAGGTGCGGACCAACTGCCAGTAAGAGTAATAGAGTGGTCGAAGCCTTCCAAGTGACCTAATGTGCGCACACCTTAGCTCTCACCTGACTACTACTACATCACTACACCCGACGTCCTTCCAGGTCCGGAGCGGAGTGTGCTCGCGGCATTGTCACTGGGGAGAGTTCTGGGGCAGGAGGCTGCCAGCCTCACCGATGACTCCTAAGCAGCCTCCGGGAAGAACGCCACTTCATCGTGACAACGCTCACTCCCTTCAACATCTATTAATATTCTTCAATTTGAAGGTGGTTATTCAAGACCAGAACATAACCCCTTCAATATATATATATATATATATATATATATATATATATATATATATATATATATATATATATATATATATATATATATATATATATATATATATATATATATATATTATATATATATATATATATATATATATATATATTATATATATATATATATATATATATATATATATATATATATATATATATATATATATATATATATATATATATATATATATATATATATATATATATATATATATATATATATATATTATGTACCAATCATATTTTTTTTAAGAATATTTTTTTTCTTTATTTACTCAATGTAACTTAATTGCAATGTGAAGTCAACGAACCAAATAATAATAATACACATACATACATACATACATACATAATAATAATAATAATAATAATAATTTATACCCTAGAACTACTCATGCATGCCTCGGAATCCCGGTGCATGTTTGAGAATCCTACCCCCATTTATGAGGAAGCAAGGGAAAGGTGATGTATGTATGTATTATTATTATTATTATTATTATTATTATTATTATTATTATTATTATTTTTATTATTATTATTATTATTATTTTTTATTATTATTATTATTATTATTATTATTATTATTATTATTATTATTATTATTATTATTTTATTATTATTATTATTATTATTATTATTATTATTATTATTATTATTATTAATGGATAATTTATAGGCATACCTTGTTGTTCTCTAATATTGATGGGCTGCCCTCCCATACTGACACAACTCCAAAATTTTTCAGGTGTATAATACTGCAGCTGAGACTCCAGCAGATGACCAAACAAATTTTGCAGTTGAAAAACAAGGGTTTTTAATATATATATATATATATATATATATATATATATATATATATATATATATATATATATATATATATATATATATATATATATATATATATATATATATATATATATATATATATATATATATATATATTATATATATATATATATATATATATATATATATATATATATATATATATATATATATATTATTCTTTTATCTTTACCACGCCAGAGATTGGGGCGGAGTGCTAACATGCACCGGAACCAGATTAGTTAAGAAGAAAAACATGGCCGAAGTCAATAAGGAAGTCCCCCACCCCCGCCTCTGATACACTTAAGTGCGAGCCCATTGCAGAGAAAAATCCACCCTGGAGCTTCACAACACTGTGACAGACTCCCCACTGTGATATCTCGTCAATGGCAGGTTCATCCAATGGGACAAGCCCATAACCATGAAACCTCAAGAAAAATAACTATAACATTTACTCCGATTATGCACAATTTTTCTTCCTTCAACTAAATTCACAATCCTTTAATTCAAATACTTTTTTACTAACTCAATCCCCTTTTTCTTAGGTCTCCCTCCTGCCGCTCGAATCCCAACACCTTTATCTTTATACGCCAGCTTAACCAACCGACTATTATCTATCCTTTCCATATGACCAAACCATTTAAATACGCTCTCATTTATTCTCCCATTCACGCCTTTCTTCACACAACACAGCTTCTTAACATGCTCATTCCTCTTTAATCAATTCTTCTCACGCCTAACACATCACTAAGATCATTCATCAGAGCAGACTGCACCTTTGGTCTATATGTTATATTCCATGACCTAGTTTACTACTATATATTAAAACTGATAACAACACACCTTTCAACCATCAAAAACTTACCAATCACACCCGATCATCCGACACATTTTCATCCAACATACAGCCTAAATATTAAACTCAGATACTGGTTCCAGAAGCTTACCATCTAACATGATGGTTTCAGATGCTTACCATTCAACATGATTTCACACCGCGGACTTTCCTCACCCACCACCATTACTTTACTTTTGCTACATTTACTTTTAAACCCCTCCCTATAAACACCCTGCCAAACCCTCTATCAAAACTATCTTCTGATGCTCATGTCCAAATTCATCAGAGTATATATATATATATATATATATATATATATATATATATATATATATATATATATATATATATATATATATATATATATATATATATATATATATATATATATATATATATATATATATATATATATATATATATATGCAAAGGAAATAATCCTGGAAAACCTGCAATTCTCCTTAATATATAATGCATAGTAAGCCCCACTCTTACAATCCACACAGTAAACATCGGCAGCTATACATATGACTTAAGCTTCTAATTTTAAGGCCCCCATCATACGGTCCGTAACAGGCAACACTATAGAAGATAAATTGCAAAGTTGTATACACAGTATAGAAGATTGATATCACATTGTTTAGTGAATTGATAAAACTGATATACAGTTGCAAATGATTAGATGAATTATGAGTACAGACGGGTACAGAACCATGTTACTGCGGTATTTTATATCGAAATAATGTTAGACAAATGAATAAATTACAAAATGATAGTTTTATTGGGAATTCGCATAATGAATGTAAGTAAAATGAAAACAATAAATTTGTAATCACACATACAAAAATATGGAATCGATCGGACTCAAGCTAGTAGTGAGATTCCGGCATGAACTGTGTAGTTATTTTAAGGAAGTCAGCTTAGCTCGGTATTTAATACATATTGGACATTGGGTTACAAAGGTGAGTTGGCTAAGTGACACAAACAAAGTTTTCCATGTCTGCACTCGTTCTAGATTTCAGAATGTCTCTGTAGAATGATGAGGGCTGCCCAAAACTCCTGCTACTAATTCAATAAAGAATGGTGGGATTTGACCTAATTATTGGCAAACTGAATAAATTTAAGACACACTTGATAATAGCATTTGTTACAAATAGCCAGCCTTAAAGTTCAATTTCCTGTAGTCCCCCCGTGTTACCCTCTGAGAAGCGGATAAAGCACGTTAAAACGAAGTTAACAAATCAGCTAAATACAATCTCTCCTAAATTGCACATAAAACAAAATCGGATACCAAGCTGCTTTTATCAAACAACCTTCTTGGTTTTATATTCTATACCATGTTATCGATCCATCCTTTTGCTTCACTCGACTTTTTAACTAAACATAAATTCACCGTCAAACCACTTATTTTGCAATAAAAAAATATTTATTATATTATTATCAGACTTCTCTCGGCTCCACAGACTGGGGATGGGGTGCGCAAACATGCACAGGAAAGTTAAGTAGAAAAACATGATTTAAGTCGACAAAGAAAGTCCTTCCCCCCCCTATTACCAACCAACCCATCGTACCTTTAAGAGCGAGGCCGCCGGGGCCAAAATTCAACCTGGAACTTCATATACAGCGACAAACCCCACTGTGGTAACTCGTTGGTGTCGGGGTTAATAACTCATTCACAACCATGCCACTCACAAAACCACACCATTCACGCCTATTATGCACTATTCTGCTCACTTAAAATAAACTCATTCCTTTTCTTCATACAATCAACTTTTGATTCGGTCTCTCGGGCGGTCGCTTCCCAACACACTCTCACCTCTATACAACTGCTCAACCAATTCACTACCATCCATCCTTTCCAAAACTACCTTAATAGCGCACTCTCACGCGAACGAGTTTCACCAAAAATACGCAACGGTTAAACACCCAATTGGAAACCGAACGAAGCTATTACCG
>JABUQX010144548.1:0-7500 GCA_015478945.1 Trachelipus rathkii
GGAGGAGGCAAAGAATGAGTAGCTCTGGAATCGTGTGTAGAGTGGAATTGGCGTTGTTTGAGCAAACAGCTCAGCTTTAGCCGAAGTTAAGATAGCAGTATTACCGTCAGAAATATAATAGAGAGAGAGAGAGAGAGAGAGGTGAGAGAGAGAGAGAGAGAGAGAGAGAGAGAGAGAGAGAGAGAGAGAGCTGCATTTTCAGGAAGAAAGAGGTTTGTGTCCCCTGGGTGTTGATTCTTTGGTCATTCTGGGCTGAATGAGTAAAAGCACGAGTTCAGATTTGATGACAACACTAAATTCTGATAAAACAAAGTTTGTGAGTTTTAATTCAAGGGAGAGAGAATGGAATACATACCTCCATAGTGAATATATATATATATATATATATATATATATATATATATATATATATATATATATATATATATATATATATATATATATTATATATATATATATATATATATATATATATATATATAATTAAAAATATTCCAAAATATGTTTTTGAGAAAAGTGAAAAAATGTCTGTTTAAAATTAAATTGTTGTTTATGAATGCTTAATATAAATATTTTGTCTAAAAACTGAACTTAATATTAATGATACAAATACTATATAAACAAAAAAAATATAAAATATTGATTTTAAAGCTAAAAACATGGTTTTTATTGTTTATTTCAAAAAAATAGTTTTTTATAAAGAAACCATGTTTTTTTCCACCCAGATTTAAAAATTAGTCATTTATGCAGTATAATTATGGGGAGAAACTATTCTCAAGTGTATTATTAGCAATGAAATTAGCTCTAAATAGTAGAATACTAAACTAGTAAAATATTATATATATATATATATATATATATATATATATATGTTGCTATATATATATATATATATATATATATATATATATATATATATATATAGAAAAGTATAAATATATTCAATATATATATATATATATATATATATATATATATATATATATATATATATATATATATATATATATATATATATATATATATATATATATATATATATATATATATATATAGTTTAATTAATGATATTACACAAATATTTTGTATTTTGAAATATCTGAAGTGAGAAAAACGTATATTTTTGTTAAATTAAAATTTAACATATCTATACACTACACATTATTATTTATAACCATGTTGTAAAGTGTTTTTCAATTGGTGGAAAAAATGTTCAATATTCTGAAAAGTCCTTTCTGATTGGTGAGTATGTAAAGTTGCCAAAATTAATTTCTGAGAATATTGATGAAAATATATATATAAATGTTATCCCGAGATAAACCGTTTTCTTCTCTTAAGTATGGAAGCCAGAATTATTGCCAGAAATCAGCATTCTGTTTATTTTGTTCCGTAAGTTATATTTAAAAGAAAAAGGAATTAAATAAAATACTTTTATTTTATTGAAATATTCGATAAATAATTATTTATTGACAACTTATTGATTAAAATAAACAGAAATAAATAAACGAAAAATAATGATATACCTGAAATTTTTCTATTACAATACCTATTTTTAAAAAAAATAATATATATATATATAGAACATATATATATATATATATATATTATATATATATATATATATATATATATATATATATATATATATATATATATATATATATTATATTTTTATATAAGTATATGTATTTAGGATAGTATATATACATATTATTATTATTATATTACATATATATAGCATATATATATTATTATTATTATTATTATTATTATATTACATTTATTATTATTACATATATATATATATATAAACAATATATATATTATATATAGAAAAGTTATTATTTATATATATATATATATTATTATTATTATATTATTATATATTATTATTATTATTATTATTATATTATATATTATTATTATATATATATACATACATATTATTATTACTTATAATTATATTAAATCTGAAACTTTTCTTTAACAATAGCGATTTATCCTTATTTACGAATTCAGAGGGACATATTATATTTTATAAGTATTCCATTATACATATATTATTATTATTATTATTATATTAATCATATATACATATATATATATATGATAGTTATATTATTATTATTATTATTATTATTATATTATATTATATTATATACATATATATATTATATTATATATTACATATATAAATACATATATATATATATATTATTATATATATAGCATATTATTATATATTATATATATATTATATTATATTATTATTATATATATATATATATATATATATATATATATAAGGAAATGGTGTTGTATATATTATTTATATATATATATATATATATATATATATATATATATATATATATATATATTATATATATATATATATATATATTCCAAGTGATAACTTTATTAATAATGTTTTTCGGAGGATATTTTTCGATCGAAAATATTTTTGGGGTCATTTTCTAGGTCAGTGGTTTTCAAACTAGGTGCGTAGCCCTTGGGGTGGTCTCTTGTGTGGGGTGCGACAAGCGTGAAGAAAACTTATATTTTATTTTTTAGTAATTTTTTTGACAAATTTAAGAGAAGAATTTATTAAAAATTTTAATAACCTTCCAAGTGACGACTTTAAATGGGTCTTAAATCCATTCAATGAGAACAATAAACTCAAACATCTTCATATTACATTCCAAGAACAGCTGATTGAAATTAAGGAAGATACAAATTTAAGAAGTACTTTTCATGAAACAGCTTTGTCAAATTGGTGGCATGGATTGAAAAATGAATATCCTACATTAACACAAACTCCAATTAATTCCTTGCTTCCATTTGGGTCAACATATTTATGCGAGCAAACGTTTAGTGCTATGACAGATCTTAAGACAAAAAAGAGAAATAAAATAACCATTGAACCAGAGCTAAGAATTGCTGTCTCTCAGGCACTACAACCAAGAATTTCTAAATTAATCTAAAGCACAGTTTTCTTTTTGCATTATTTAATATAGTATAAAAATATATGTTGTTATATATTAAAACATGATTCTTTTCAAATAATTTTCTTTATAGATATATTTATATATATATATATATATATATATATATATATATATATTTATATATATTAAATATATTAAATATAGTTGTTTATTTATATATTTAAAATAAAATGAAACCATTAAAAAATATTAATCAATCATGTATGTTTAAGTAATTTAAGTTTGATGTTTTGTTAAATTTAATGTTAAGTTAGGTTAGTTTAGGTCAAGTTAGGTTGGTTAGGTTACGTTATGTTAGGTTAGGATACTTAATAGAAATTCTAGGAAATTACTGTAGACAGTTAAAATAAATATATTAGATGAACATTCCTAGTCACATAAGGCCAGTTCATAAATGTTTTATTTTATATAGTTTTATTTTATAATGATTTATCCGTATTTTATTTTATTTTTATTTTATTTCATTTTCTTTTATTTTCTTGTTTTATATATATACTAGGTCTTCATAAATATGTTTATATATATTTAATTATATTTGTGTATAGCTGTATTTAGTATTTTTATTTATTTTATTTTATTTAAATTTATTTTATTTTTTTTTATTTTTATTTATTTTTATTTTTCTTTATTTTACTTATTTTTTTTTATTTTTTTTTTTATTTTTGTAAGTTTTATATAAGAATATTAATATTTATGTATTCATTATTTATATTTTAATCATTATTAATTTTTTAATTTAAATAATAGTTTTTTTTTTTTTAAAACCAAAAATATTTGTTAAGTGGTGCCGATGTTAAGGCCATACCACGAACATGTATAAATAAATAATAAATAAAGAATGTCAAAAAATTCCAAAAAATGCCCCACTATTTTTTCATCTAATTGTAAAAAACTTCTGAACCAATTTTTAAAATAAGGCTGTTGCGATATAAATTGCCAAAATACTGATATATATATATATATATATATAGTATATATATATATATATATATATATATATATATATATATATATATATATATATATATATATATATATATATATATATATATATATATATATATATATATATATATATTATTTGAATTTGATGTAAATGTACAACAAAGTTATTTGATGAAGCAAAATGAACAAATCATGTTCTTTTTCACATTTTGGTAAATGTCTATTGTATAATATTAAATTCCCATCTTCCCCAACCTCATCCCTTCCCCACGCCATACCTAATGTACAATTAAGATACACCTTGATTTATCAGTATCGGCAAAGTCAATTAATTTTAATGTTAACTGCCAGTAAGATGCCGATTAGTCATATCTGCAGGTCTAATTGATATTTAAAGTTACTTAAAATACCAATCCCAGATTATATATATATATATATATATATATATATATAAATATATATATATATATATATATATATATATTATTATTATATTATATATATATATATATATATATTATATATAGCAAAGAGTTATATATATATATATATATATATATATATATATATATATATATATATATATATATATTAGTGATGCAACTGATACCATGGTATCGTATCGGTATCGGTATCGGTCTCTTTGGAGTATCGGTATCGGTATCGGTATCGGGAATTTGAGAGTAGTAGTATCGGTATTCGGTATCGGTATCGGTAAAATTTTCCGATACCTTTAACCGATACCACATATTTTGCGTCTTTAAACTGATTTCGATATATATATATATACATATAACATATATATATATATATATATATATATATATATATATATATATATATATATATATATATATATATATATATATATATATATATATATATATATCTGCAATTTGTCTGATAATTTCCGTATCTATCTTACCCACTGTATGTTAATATAAACGTTTTCGATTTTGCATTTGTGCTTATGAAACGAAAGAAATGCTCGAGTTTGCGTTCGTTTTTGCTAAACTTAGTGCAAAATCGTAAGAAATGCTTACCAAACGTAAGGAATTTCCTTAATTCTATAAGGTTGCTATTTCCTGTGATTGCTGAATTTATTACGTTTTTACGAAAATGTGTAAACAAAAAAACACTACGAGATAGGATCGTCTGAATTGATGAATATTTCATTCAATAAATCTGCTTTAAATCTAATTTCTTCCAAATCGATTAACTCCATCACAATAGTTGATCAATTTTTTTTTGTAATATAAACCATGTTATTTTTTTTTTTTTTTTTTTTTTGTTAATCCGAAATCGGAGGCCCCTCAAAACATCTGATTCCAATTGTTTGTAAACAAAAGTAAACCTCGTAAAAAATCGTGTTGTCGTTTGTGCATGAAATTCGGGAAATTAGTTCAGGCAATCAAGAGTGCCAAAGAAGTCGTCTTATGGATGTTTATTTTTATTTGTTTGTTTATAAAGATTCCAAATTTTTAAGTTCTTCATCTGTAAAAGCATTTTGAAGAATGGAGAATTTTTGAAGAGATATAGGGTGCCTATTGAGGTCATAGTGATCTCTGACAGCTAAATTCTCTGGTTGAGAGATGGGGAGATTAGTTCGAAAGGAAATGTCCATGTGTTTGAAGGCTCGCATCTTTAGTTTTGTAAAGTTTGACCTACATAGTCGACGTTGCAGTCGGCACATTTATATTTGTAAACGATGTGTGACCTCAAGCTTGGGGATGCTTTTTAATTCCAAAGAAACTCCAACTGAGTTGTTAATAAAAAACATAAGAAACTTGCATTGTGGAAAGTTTTTGTTTAAGATGTTTCTAATCTGAAAGTGAAGATCATTGAAATGTAGAGAAGCCGAGCGTAAACAGGAAGTTTAGGAACATCCTATGCAGTAGTTTTAGGGCGATAAGTGTTATCGAGAACGAATAAACAAGTTTATCAAAAAGGTTAGAGGGATAAAGATTAAAGCTAGAAAATTTACGGCGAAAGGTGATTTCTTCATGGAAAACTTCCAATCAGAACAACAAAGGCTTGTATATGCTGGGCCTTAGGCCCGCAATTTTATGAAATAAAGGAGATGGAAATAAAGAAATTAGTGGGCTTGCGATAAATAGAAGTAGAAAGCCCACTAATGTTTTACTTGGAACTAATTTCTTTAGTTCTATCTCCTTTAATCATAATTGTAATAATACGAAGCGTTTACGATAGAATGAATTTTATTAGTATTTTCTTTGCTTTAATTTAGACCGTTTCGTTTTGTCATTTGTGCTTACGTTCGAAAAAAATGCTCACCCAGTTTTAGCAAGAATTTCTTGTTTAAACGACCGCGATTTCGTGTTAGGCTTACTTTTACAAACATTTGGAATCAGTTGTTGTGATAGAATACGTGGTTTTGGAATAAACAGAAATAAAAAATAACAAATGGTTTATATTACGAATAATTGATCAACTATTTGTGAGGGTTTATCCATTTGAAGAAATCAGATTTAAAGCTGGTTTTATTGAATGAAGCATTCATCAATTCAGACGGGGCACACCACACCACCATCTTGTTTGTTTAACATTTTTACGTAAGAACGTGCTTAAATCAGGCAAGTACGAGAAATATAACCTTAAAGAAGAAATTAAGGAAATTCCTACGTTTGGTGAGCATTTCTTAAGATTTTTCGGTAAGTTTGACAAAAACGGCAAACTCGAGCATTTCTTACGTCTCGTAAGCACAAATGCAAAACGAAAACGGCTTTATATATATATATATATATATATATATATATATATATATATATATATATATATATATATATATATATATATATATATATATATATATATATATATATATATATATATATATATATATATATATATATATATTACAGTTGTATCGACCGCTAACGGGCAGAGCCCTATCCAAGAGGAGGTTTTTATCGCCAAAATTTCATCCACTACCGCAAATTACGCAGATGAGCACAGACGCAGACTTTAAAGTGAGGAGACAACCAGCAGGAAAGCACAGAAGATGCAAAGAGGTTCCACAGAAACAGAGGTGGCAGGAAAGAAGGAAGCACTGCAGCGAACTAGCCAGGAGTTACCAATATCTACACAAACTCGTGCGCAGACACAGCACCCCTTGGTGCTACGAGGGCGTCGCAAAGGTGGTGGTACGTGAGTGGTAGGTTCCCTCGAACACCTGCCGCTTCGGACCTATAGAAAGAGATAAAGCACCAACATCGTGCCGCAAAGATAGAGGGTCATGTGAAGTACAGAAAAGTTTATAAACCTTTTGGCCTTGACTCGACCCTGTCCAAAGCCGGGTGAAACCAGAGCCCCAGATATATGAGAATTAGTACCCAAGGCCAAGGGCGGATGAGACCCCATAGCTTGAGTAACTGGAGAAGAGAAAAAGTCCTGCAGTCTAAACAGAACTCCAGTTTCTTTGAGAGGCCGCCCTAGCAACTCTTTTGCATGCTAGGTTTCCATGATAATTTCTTAATGTTAAGGCTAAGGATATTTATATTGTCATCAGGAGAGACGAGAGAACCGT
>JABUQX010144549.1:0-5000 GCA_015478945.1 Trachelipus rathkii
CGATGTACTTCGTTCAAATCAATTTGGGTGTTTAGCAGTTTCGCATTTAGTATAATGCTTTCGCGTTTTCTAAATGCGCCGCTTCAATATATATATATATATATATATATATATATATATATATATATATATAATATATATATATATATATATATATATATATATATATAATAAATAACATATATATAAATATATATATATATAATATATAAATATAAATATATATATCACTGAATGGTCTAAAGAATATCTATTTATATATATATATATATATATATATATATATATATATATAAATGAGCCGACTGCGGTGGAGAACGGACGCATTAAAAAGAGAGTGGAAAAAGAAAAGAGAAGATTTAGAAGAAAGGAATAAGAGAAGAGTACCAAGAAACACAAGAGCTTGCAACGAGGGATTAGAAGTTTGAGTGCTGGTGAAGGAGATGGTTCCTGAGAGAACATTTGTTCAGACTGTGAAGAAACTTTTTAGAAATAGTAATTACAAAATTTTATAAAATTTAAACAAAATTAAAAAATTAAAATCTATTTTAATATAATGGAGGAGCACAAAAATTTTAATCTTGATTCTTTTTGATATAAAAGTTAATTAAATTAATAAATGGACCAACATCATTTTGGATTTAGTTATTTATTATAAGAAGATAAGAAGAATGGACATTCGGCGGAGTCGGCTCGTATAAGTCAAGAAGGAATGGATCAAGCACCAAAATGGCGTCCGGTAGCTCAGCTGTTAGAGCACTCGCCCAACTAAGCGAAAGACCCAGGTTCGTCACTGGTCGGACGTCTGAGTGTGTGTTACTCTCTTCTTGGCTCCGTCTTGCTCAGACAAAAATTGAGCACACCCCCTCCTAGATTAGGGCTTTGCCCGTGAGTAGTGGTGTTAACTGTATAAAAAAAAAAAAAAAAAAAAAAATATATATATATATATATATATATATATATATATATATATATATATATATATATATATATATATATATATATATATATATATATATATATATATATATATATATATATATATATATATATATATATATATATATATATATTAGTGATGGACATGACATGACATGATTATATATATATATATATATATATATATATATATATATATATATATATATATATATATATATATATATATATATATATATATATATATATATATATATATATATATTTATACGATAGAATATATATATTTTTATATATATATATATATATATCACCCCATCCTCTCCCAGTCAGGCTTACGAGCCTGTCAGTGGGGCCAACCTCCTCTTCCATCTTGTTCTATCCATCACGATCCCATCCACCATCAGTCATCCATTGCAGGCATCTGGTGTCTCCTCAATGAATCCTCTACTGTGTCTCTCCACCTCTTCCGCGGTCTTCCCCTCGGTCTCACTCCCTCCGGTCTCCACCTCCACCTCCTGCTGGCAACTCTCTCTCCCTGCATCCTCTCCAGGTGTCCCCACCATCTCAGTCTGGCTGTGTCCCACTTTATTCATCATTGGTTTCACACCCACGCTCTCCCTCACTGTCTCGTTTCTCACTCTGTCTCTTCTCGTCTTTCCAATCACTGTCCTCAACACATTCATCTCCGCTGTCTGAATTCTACTCTCCTCTCTCCCTGTCATGCTCCATGTCTCCGCCCCATACAACAGTATCGGCGTCAACACTCCCTCGTATATTGCTCTCTTCACCTCTTTGTTCATATATTTATCTTTCAAGATAAGGTATACTGCTCTTACAGTCCTGCCATACTGCTCAATCCTACTCGTAATTTCCTTTGCACACCCCCTTCTCTTCCAAGTGCTTCCTAGATATTTATATCTATCCACATTTTTAATCTCTCTACCGTCTACCTCCACTATCAACTCCTCCTCCTCCTTCCTGCTTACTACCATTATTTCTGTTTTCTCCACATTCATATTCAATCCTGTTTCTCTCAACTTTTCTGCGAAACACAGCGCCATTTGCTTCAACCTCTCACCATCTCCACTCCAACACGCCAAATCATCTGCATATACCATGATGTCTCCGTCAATCTCTTCTAAACTCTCTTTTACACCTCATATGACTGTGTCCAAATACGCTATAAACAGTATCGGTGACAGCACACTACCCTGCCTTACTCCAGTTTTTACATCAAACCATTCCTCGTTTTTATATCCTGTTCTTACCTTACTTATGCTATTCACGTATGTACTTCTTACTGCCTTTATTAGTGCCTCCAACTTCATAATTCCTCTCCAGAACTCTCCACAGCTTCTCTCTGGGTACAGAATCAAATGCTTTCTTCAAGTCTATGAAGGCGATATATGCCTTCTTATTGTATTCCCATGTCTTTTCCTGTATCATTCTTAATGCAAACATTAAATCTGTAGTACTTCTACCACCTCTGTACCCATACTGCTCTTCACCCAATCTTGGCTCTATTTTTTATCTTAATTTTCTTTCTAATATTCTTTCATATAACTTCGCCATGTGATCCATTAGTGAGATTCCTCTATAATTTTTACAATTTCCTGCGTCCCCTTTACCTTTATAAATGGGAACTATTATTGACCTTCCCCAACCTTCCAGCACTCTACTCTCCACCCAACACCTGTTCAGAAATCTCAGCATCAAGGCTATCAGCCCCTCTCCTCCCTCCTACAGCAACTCAATATTTATCCCATCCTCACCAGGAGTTTTTCCGCTCTTCATTTTCCTTAACGCCTCCTCAAATTCCTCCTCCGTTATTACCTCATCCTATTCTCCCTCCACGTTTCTCTCCTCCTCCTCCTCTCTCTCCCCTTCCTCTTCCGACTGCACTTCCACATTCAACAACTCATCAAAGTACTCTATCCACCTTTTGTTTTTTTCCTCCGGGCTTACCAATGTTTCTCCATTTTTGTCTTTGATATTACATACTCTACTCTTCGCTCCTCTATACGTTCTTGCCAATCTAAAAATCTTCTTCTTGCTTTCCTTCATATCATCCATCAGTTCCTTTGCTAGCTTCTCAGCCACCTCCTCCTTTGCCCTCCTCTTCACTCTCTCCGCTTCATTTTTTTCAACGCCTGTCTCTAAATTTTATATATATATATATATATATATATATATATATATATATATATATATATATATATATATATATATATATATATATATATATATATATATATATATATATATATATATATATATATAGATAAAAAAATAAAAAAATATATATATATATATATATATATATATATATATATATATATATATATATATATATATATATTTACTTCTTTATTTATATATATATATATATATATATATATATATATATATATATAGATATATATATATATATATATATATATATATATATATATATATATATATATATATATATATGCTATATATATATATATATATATATATATATATATATATATATATATATATATATATATATATATATATATACAGAAATCGAAATTCAAAATTACAATTATTCCCATAAACTCCCATGATAAAGATGACAAATAATATTTATTTTATATGCATTTAATCAAATGTAGAAAACATCCGCAACATCCTCATTTTTCAAAAGAGGATGCGGATGCGGATGCGGATGTGACGTTATGTGAGGATGCGGATGCGAATGCGGATGCGGATGTCAATTTAGGTGCCGGATGTTCCGCAAATGCGAGATCCACGGATGCGGATGTCATCATCACTATTGTATATATCTATAACAAATATATATATATATATATATATATATATATATATATATATATATATATATATATATATATATATAAGTAATATATATATATATATATATATA
The DNA here is from genome assembly GCA_015478945.1 of Trachelipus rathkii. Lineage (NCBI taxonomy): Eukaryota > Metazoa > Arthropoda > Malacostraca > Isopoda > Trachelipodidae > Trachelipus > Trachelipus rathkii. The sequence continues at coordinate 3,857 of JABUQX010144549.1, forward strand.
TATATATATATATATATATATATATATATATATATATATATATATATATATATATATATAGCTATATATATATATATATATATAGCTATATATATATATATATATATATATATATATATATATATATATATATACCTATATATATATATATATATATATATATATATATATATACTATATATATATATCTATAGATATATATATATATATATATATATATATATATATATATATATATATATATATATATATATATATATATATATATATATATATGTGTGTGTGTGTGTGTGTGTATGTGACTCCTATATAGGCCTGTACATATGAACTATGTAAGTCTTAAAATAAGCCACCAATCTAGCAAGTAATAGCCCTATATATATATATATATATATATATATATATATATATCTTAATATATATATATATATATATATATGTATATATATAAATATATACCTATTTCCTAATATTTTTATATATATATATATATATATATATATATATATATATATGGTCAGCCTCCAGATAAGGTGACACCTGTAACCTAAAAACTACAATAGATACATGAAAACTGAATACATTTTTGAAATCAGCGAACTTTTTATTCAGGAAAATGAAGTGCGATAAAAAAAAAATATAGAAAAATAATAAATGTTTTGATGTACGACAATTGTCTCCTTCCCCCAAATATCTGAGACATCATCCCTCCAATAATAGGCTCGGCAGACATCTTGAAAATTACGACTTGCTTAAATGGAATGAAAAATTTATTTATTTTAATTTATTAACGTAAATGCATGGCACACAAGGGTAATCTACGGAGGGATCAGCTCCCGTACCCGACGTGTGAGTGCTGGCGAAATCATTTTTAAAAATATAAAAACCTTATTTTTTAGGTAAAGAAAGGGAAGAAAATTAAAAATCATGATTTTTAAAGTTACCCTTAAAATATTGAAAAGATGTTAAAAAAAATAATTTTTTATGGGTAACACGTCTAATTTAGGTTTTTCACTTAAGATGTTAACTTATTTTTTTGTAATTATTTATTAAATTTAATAATTATTAAATTTGTGTTTTGTTTCCTGCATTAAAATGTTCGCCGATCTCAAAAATGCATTCAGTTTTTATGTATCTATCGAAA
>JABUQX010144549.1:10000-12500 GCA_015478945.1 Trachelipus rathkii
GATGGGAAGGAAACTGGCAGAAATAAGTGGTGTGGTGTGAAATGTGTTTGTGTTGGTGTGGAAAGAAATGAGAGGGGGATAGAAAGATTTGCAATTCTGATGAGTGACTTGTGGTAGAGAGCTATGGTAGATTTTGTGTGTGTGAGTGCTAGAATTCTAAAAGTTAAATTTAAGTTTGAATAGGTAAAAGTATGTGTGGTTGCGACATATGGTCCATCTGAGGGTAATGTTGAAGAGTGCGATTTTCTGGGATAATCTGAATGATGTTTTGGATGGGGTGAGTAGGGGATTTAGTTCATTTGTCACATATCTGCCCACCTAAGGATTTTTTTTACAGTTGTCACCACCACTCACAGTCAGAGCCTTATTCAAGGAGGGGGTGTAGTACGCTCAAAAGTTCACTCTCTAGCGCAAATTACGCAGATGAGCACAGACGCAGGCTTTAAAGTGAGGGAGATTAAATACAGCAGGACATACAGAAGATGGAAGAAAATTCCACAGAACAGAGGTGGCGGGAAAGAAGGAAGCACCACAGCGAACTAGCCTGGAATTACCAATATCAACACAGATACAGCACTCCTTGTGCTACGAGGGCGTCGTAAAGTTCCCTCGAGCACTTGCCGCTGGGGTGCCTGTAGAATAGAGATAACAGTTTATAAACAGAACAGTTTATAAGCCTTTTGGCCTTTGACTCGACCCTATCAAAGCCAGGTGAAACCAGAGCCTTCCCAGTATGAGAGCAATACTCCAGCACAGAGCAGGATGAGACACGCCCAATATGGCTAGACAACTGAAGAGGGAAAAAGAAAGTCTCGCAGTCTAAACAGAACTCCCAGTTTCTTTGAGGCCGCCCTAGCAACCGTTGTGATGAGGTTTCCAAGACATTTTTTTGTTTATGTTAAGGCCAAGGATGTTTATATTGTCAACAGGAGAGACGAGAGAACCGTCGAAAGAGATAGGAAAGTTAGAATGCGTTTTAGAGAAGGAGATTTGCAGAAGTTGGGTTTTTAAAGAATTGAATTTCACAATGTTGAGAGACCCCATCCGGAAATTCTATCCAGATCAGGGAGAATAGAATAGGAAAGATTAAGACGAGAGGCAATTCTAGAAGTAAAAGAGGGAGCAGAATTGATATGAGTTGAAGAATGAAGGGTCGAGTCATCGGCATATGAGTTGATAGAGTTAGAGGTGCAGGTGAGAAGATCATTAATGAAAACTAGGAATAAAGTAGGAGATAAGACAGAACCCTGAGGAACACCACTATTGACAGAAAAAGAAGAAATCGCCCCATCAACAACAGCCGACATTGAGCGATTTGAAAGAAAGCTAGACATAATTAAGCAAAGAGAAAGAGGAAACCCAAAGGAGGAGAGCTTGGAGAGCAGTGACGCGTGCCATACTCGGTCAAATTCTTTGGATATGTCAAGCGCCACCACGCAAGTCTCCCCGTAGTTCCTAAGAGCTGAAAACCATAAATCGGTTAGATAGGAAAGTATATCGCCAGAAGAACCTCGAGCGCTGAAAGCCGTACTGGCTATCGGAAAGAAAGGAATGAGTTTCCAGATAATCTAAGAAGTGAGAGTTGAGAAGGGTTTCAAAGATCTTAGATAGAATACAAGTGAGAGCTATAGCGCGATAGTTAGAAGGATCAGAGCGGCTTCCTTTTTTCGGAATAGGTTGGACATGTGCGAGCTTCCAACACTGAGGGAAAGTGCTAGTATTGAGACATAGGGAGTATAGTTGAACGAGGGGCGGGGATAGCACGGAAGCACACTCCCTCAAAACTTGGGGAGGAATGCCATCTGGGCCACCCGTCTTCCTATCCTTCATAGATTTCAGGGGCCTATGCACCCGATCAAATGTAATCACAGGCAAAGACATAGGACACCTGAGAGGAGAAGGAGGAGGAAGAGAAATGCCAGAATCGTCTAGGGTTGAGTTAGTGGAAAATAGGAGGCCGAAGAGAATGACCTTTTCAGTTGGAGAATTAACAACAGAACCATCAGAGGAAAGGGAGATTTACAGAAGTTGCTAGAGATGGTTTTGGCAAGAGGCCAGAAAGATTTGTCAGTAGGAGAACCAAGGAAGTTAGCGCACTTTCGTTTGATGAAAGCCCGCTTTGCTCGTCGAAGAGTATCCCTGCAACGATTTCTAGCTGAATGAAAATTGGCGAGAGTGATTGGAGAACGAGAATTTTTCCACCCCCGATACGCACTGTCTCTAGCCTGAATGGCCAGAGAACAAGCACGATCGAACCATGGTTAATGAGGAGAGAAAGACTTAGTTGAAGAAGGAATGAACTTGCTAGTCCCATCAACGATTACAGCTCCCTCCTTATCTTTTAAGTATTTATACATCCATCATTATTCCTAACTGAGGTAGCCAATTTGCTATCATCTGCAAACTTGGAAACCTTACATTTAAGTCCCTGGTATAAATATTTTATACATATATAAAGAACAGCCACTGACCTAAGAAATCGTTACGGACCACAAACATG
>JABUQX010144550.1:0-10000 GCA_015478945.1 Trachelipus rathkii
ATATATATATATATATATATATATATATATATATATATATATATATATATATATATATATATATATATATAAGTAGTAGGAGGGTAAAACTGGAGGCCCAAAAACCCACCTGTGAGGGAGGAAAAACCCACCTGACCTTTTTTTGGCCTTGACCTTTTTTGGCCTTGACCTTTTCTCGACCAACCCTTTGGTCTTCCATGGGTCAATTTTGGCCCACGGTAATTTTTGGCAACCCTAATTTTTTGGCAACCCTAATTTTTTTGGCAACCCTAATTTTTTGGCAACCCTAATTTTTTGGCACCCCTATTTTTTGGCAACTCTAATTTTTTTCGGCAACCTAATTTTTGCAACCTTCAAAGAAGGGTTGCGCCAAACGGTTGCGCAGCAACCGTTGTACGTACCCACCCTAATTTTTTCGACCAACCCTTTGGTCTTCCATGGGTCATTTTTTGCCCACGGTAATTTTTGGCCACCCTTTAGGGGCTTAGCCCTTTTTTTTATGTCTTTACCTTTTTTGTCCTTGACCTTTTCTCCAAAGCTTGTCAGATACCATGGGTCAATTTTGGCCCACGTTAATTTTTTGTCCTTCCTTTAGGGCTTAGCCCTTTTTGATGTCTTAACCTTTGTTTGACGATGATACTGGCCTTGACCTTGCTTACATACCATGGGTCAATCTGGCCCACGCCAATATTTTGCTCCACTCGTGACCCACCTGTCACATATTTCGTTCCTAACTTAACGCATGTATGGATCTATCCTAACTTGAACACCTACACACACACACTTAACACATATATATATATATATATATATATATATATATATATATATATATATATATATATATATATATATATATATATATATATATATATATATACACACACTTACACTTATACATACATTCACTATGACACTTACACTCACCCATAGATACTTGCACTTACATTTACACTTATACACACGTACAAACACACGACCAATCCTTTGGTCTTCCATGGGTCAATTTGGACCACCCTAATTCTTTGGCCATCCCTATTTTTCGGCAGACTCCACTTCGACCAACCTTGGTCTTCCAGGGTGCAATTTTTGAGAACCCAAATTTTTCTGGTCAACCTTTGTATTACTACGTCAACTTTGATGCCTCAACTTTAATGCCCCAGCTTTGATGCCTCACCTTTTGATGTCTCAACTTTGATGGCTCAACTTTTATGGTTCAACTTTGATGGTGTCATCTTTGATGGTACCTATATTGTTGGTTCAGCTTTGATGACTCAGATTTATTGATGGTTCCCAATCAACGTAAGGAGTATCTAGTGATGTTCTATTAGTGTTCTATGAGTATTAGATGAGTGCCAGGTGAGTGCCAGGTGAGTGCCAAGTGAGTGCCAATGAGTGCCAATGAGTGCCAAGTGAGTGCCAATGAGTGCCAAGTGAGTGCCACATAGTGCCAACTGAGTGCCACTTTTTCAAGCCTTTTCTAGCCTCCCTGAGCCTAGAATAGCCCTAATATGGTATCTACCCTAGGTTATAAGGTATGAGGAATCGATTGGTGTATATTACAAGTTGCTAGAATGCTTCCTACTATGAGTTAGTATTTTTATAACACTTATAACACGATAGAATATATATCTAAAGAGCTACACATTTGAGACAGTGACCGCAAACGTTTCAGAGTCCGCGTCCGCAGGTGAGCCCCGTCGCGAAACCGTCCGCCGCGTGCGCCCGCAGGCGCAATAGGACCGCGTCCACGTACGCCCGCAGGCGCCATATTTCCGCGTACCAGCCCGCCGCGTGCGCCCGCAGGCGCAATATTCCCGCACGAATGAAATATATATATATATATATATATATATATATATATATATATATAATATATATATTTTTTATATATATATATATATATATATATATATATATACTATGAGTCATTCATTTTTATTTCATACTTAAACATTTTTATTAAAAACATTTTCGCGAACCTAAAACTGTAACTCATTACAGACATCTTTTATATTTTACTTAATACTTTTTAATTTATAAATTTTTAAAAATTGTATGTAAGAAGAAAAAAAACAGTGACTGATATATAAACATTTTATTTTACTACAACTGTACGAAATTTTATTAAAAATATTAACATTACATACCTTAAAGCAGTAAATCAGTAAATCAATAGAGGTGTTACATAGCAACAAGGGGATTAGTATGCTTTTGTTTTACTGCTTTACTGCTTTAACTCATGTTTTACTGCTTTAACTCATATGTTTTACTGCTTTAACTCACATATTTATTAAAATTACATACCTTAAAGCAGTAAATCAGTAAATCAATAGAGGTGTTACCTAACACCTAAGGGATTAGTATGCTTTTGTTTTACTGCTTTACTGCTTTAACTCATGTTTTACTGCTTTAACTCATATGTTTTACTGCTTTAACTCACATATTTATTAAAATTACATACCTTAAAGCAGTAAATCAGTAAATCAATAGAGGTGTTACATAGCAACAAGGGGATTAGTATGCTTTTGTTTTACTGCTTTACTGCTTTAACTCATGTTTTACTGCTTTAACTCATATGTTTTACTGCTTTAACTCACATATTTATTAAAATTACATACCTTAAAGCAGTAAATCAGTAAATCAATAGAGGTGTTAACAAGGGGGTTAGCATGCTTTTGTTTTACTGCTTTACTGCTTTAACTCATGTTTTACTGCTTTAACTCATATGTTTTACTGCTTTAACTCATATATTTATTAACATTACATACCTTAAAGCAGTAAATCAGTAAATCAATAGAGATGCTACATAGCACTAAGGGGATTAGTATGCTTTTGTTTTACTGTTTTACTGCTTTAACTCATGTTTTACTACTTTAACTCATATTTTTTACTGCTTTAACTCATATATTTATTAACATTACATACCTTAAAGCAGTAAATCAGTAAATCAATAGAGGTGTTACCTAACACCAAGGGGGGGATTAGTATGCTTTTGTTTTACTGCTTTACTGCTTTAACTCATGTTTTACTGCTTTAACTCATGTTTTACTGCTTTAACTCATATGTTTTACTGCTTTAACTCATATGTTTTACTGCTTTAACTCATATATTTATTAACATTATGTTTTTTATTTTGTTTTAATACTTTTTATTTATTTTATTATTATTTTTATTTATTTTTATTATTATTTTTATTATTTTTATTATTTTATTTTTATTTTTATTATTTTAGTGTTATTTACTTCATGCCTATTGTTATTATTATTTAGAACACACACACACACACACACACACACACACACACACACACACACACACACACACACACACACACACACACACACACACACACACACACACTTACACTTATACACACATTCACTATGACACTTATACACACATTCACTATGACACTTACATTTACCCATAGACACTTACATTTACACTTATACACACGCGGTCACACACACACACACACACACACACACTTACACTTATACACACATTCACTATGACACTTATACACACATTCACTATGACACTTATACACACATTCACTATGACACTTACATTTACACTTACACACACACACACACACACACACACACACACACACACAGATTTACTTACACTCACACACAGATTTACTTACACACGCAGATTTACTTACACTCACACAGATTTACTTACACTCACACACAGATTTACTTACACTCACACAGATTTACTTACACTCACACACACACAGATTTACTTACACACACAGATTTACTTCACACACACAGATTTACTTACACTCACACAGATTTACTTACACACACACACACATTCACTTACACACACACACACACACCACACACACACACGCACACTCACTTACACATATAACGTATAATTTATTAAAACATTTTATGTTTTAATTAAACACGTACATTTATATTACTCATTCAAATATAACTAAAATTATTTCAAAGTTTCTTAAAACTTCTATAATAAATCAATCATTATCTTTGAACAAAGAATTTATTATTAACTGTTAATACTTTTTGTTTATAAATTTTATAACTATCAAGTTTTAAAATAACTTTTACTAAAATTTTATGAAATTTTATTAAAAACATATATTTTACGTACCTTAAAGCAATAAATCAGTAAATCAGTAAGGTCAGCCCCTAGTACCCCTCTACACCAAGCTATGCCACGTTTTGTTCTATTGACTTACTGCTTTACATCATCTTTAGCCATGTAATAAGTATGTAACAACAAAATAAGTTCTTCTCTGCTAACATAACATGTGTATTTTGTTAAAATCTTTCTAAGTTCTTATTTAAAAATAACAAAAATTATTCACTTACATTTATATTCGCTCGATGTTAACTAAAAATATTTCAAAGTTTTTTAAATAATTCGGATTTTCTTTTTTATTATTATTATTATTATTATCTATGTACATTGACAACTAACAATGAGAAAACACAACAACCCGCACTCCTTACAGATACGAAACTGACCTCTCTCTGTAAAATGTGTTGAAATAACTACTTTAGGCCTAAATTTAGGGATAATCCTTTGTAGCCCAAGATTTAGGCTTCGAATTCCAGGTCAAAAATATATTTCAAACTGACCTTTTTCTGTAAAATGTGTGCACACCATGTTAGGCCCAAATTTAGGCCTAAATTTAGAATAAGCCTTTTGTATCCCATGCTGATTTAAGCCTAATACCAGGTCAAAAGGTAATTCAGTATAGACAAGAATCATTGTTATTATTATTATTTTATAAATATAATTCCAACTATCGAAACATGCTGAATAGGTAAGATCCTTTAAGCAGGTAAGAAGGAAATGTTTTCCTTACTTGTGATTGGTCGGAGTAATCCTTATCTCTATATGACCTCGTATGTGATTGGTCGAGAATTATTTTATTGTCTTTTGAAAATTAACTTTGTTCTTTAAACTTGTATTTGAGCAGGTGTGTTTTATTATTTTTTAGACCCAAACTCATTTTAAAATCATAGTCATTTTAGCTGTTAAGCGGTGCACAAGTTATCTGATTTGTATTAAAAGTGTTTTATTTTTACTAAGTGTATATCATATTTATAATAAATACTTACATTGAGGAATAATTATTAATTTCACTAGAATAGATAATAATTAATTCACTAGATTTATAGTAGATCACGTGAAGCAAAACGCAAGAGCGTCCGCAAGCGCGACCCGGTGCGGAACCGACGCATGAACCCGCCGGCGTAATATTACTACGCGGTCGCGAAAATATTTTCTTTATGATACGCCGTTGTAAACTTTCATTACATCATTTTTGTATTTTCAAATATACCGCTTCCTATATTATGAGTCGTCCATTTTATTTCTTACTTGAACATTTTAATTTTATTTATAGAAAATACCATTTCACTGGTAAAGTTTCTTGAAAAACATTTAGTTTTCGAAAGAACATTTTGTTTTTGTAGAAAACAGTTTGTTTTATTTATCCTAAAGTTATAATTCCTTGAGGGAAATAGAACAAATACTCCGGCTGTGCCGCTGGCTATGTTCCTCTTTGTGGTATGCCTTTAAGATCTTATTACTTTAAGGAATGTAAAACAAGTTTTATATGCCTTAAAGTTACACCTATATACGACGTAGAGTTAATGTATAGAAGTTATCCCATTCCCTCCCTTTTCAAGGTATGTCTTTACGGTTTTAATCTTCTCTATGTATAAGTTATGAAAAAAAGTTGTTTAATCTAAAATATTATTACATAATTACTATATTAATTAATTAAATACACAATGTGTGTACATGCATAATAAACTTCCCCTCATTGTACAAACCGTAATTTCTCTTTATGGATTTCCAGTATTGGTATCATATTATTATACTTCAAAATTACATCGAAGTATGTAAGTTCATACCTCTTCTATATCAGATGTTGTATGCATTCGGCAACCATCGAGAATATCTCCCTTGGTTTGTAATAAACACTGATATACCAGGACTTTAAATAAACTAATGCGCTTGAACACATGTTATAAGGTTCGTAAATATACCTTGATACAGTACACAAACTAATATTATACATACTGAATGGGATGGTGTCCAAAAGATATCAACCTCTAGGATGTATGCCCTACCACTTTGAAATACAACGCTCCATATTTTCGCGACCGCGTAGTAATATTACGCCGGCGGGTTCATGCGTCGGTTCCGCACCGGATCGCGCTTGCGGGCGCTCTTGCGTTTTGCTTCACGTGATCTACTATAAATCTAGTGAATTAATTATTATCTATTCTAGTGAAATTAATAATTATTCCTCAATGTATGTATTTATTATAAATATGATATACACTTAGTAAAAATAAAACACTTTTAATACAAATCAGATAACTTGTGCACCGATTAACAGCTAAAATGACTATGATTTTAAAATGAGTTGGGGTCTAAAAGATAATAAAACCCACACACCTGCTTAAATACAAGTTTAAAGAACAAAGTTAATTTTCAAAAGACGATAAAATAATTCTCGACCAATCACATACGAGGTCATATAGAGATAAGGATTACTCCGACCAATCACAAGTAAGGAAAACATTTCCTTCTTACCTGCTTAAAGGATCTTACCGATCCAGCATGTTTCAGTTTGAAATATATTTATAAAATAATAATAATAACAATGATTCTTGTCTATACTGGAATTACCTTTTGACCTGGTATTAGGCTTAAATCAGCATGGGATACAAAAAGGTTTATCCTAAATTTAGGCCTAAATTTAGGCCTAACGTAGTTATTGCACCACATTTTACAGAAAAAGGTCAGTTTGAAATATATTTTGACCTGGAATTAGGTCTAAATCCCCCGGGCTACAAAAAGGATTATCGTAAATTTTACAGAGAGAGGTCAGTTTCGTATCTACAGAGAGAGGTCAGTTTCGTATCTGTAAGGAGTGCGGGATGTTGTGTTTTCTCGTGATGGATTGTCAATGTACATAGATAATAATAATAATAATAATAAAGAAAATCCGAATTATTTAAAAAACTTTGAAATATTTTTAGTTAACATCGAGCGAATAATATAAATGTAAGTGAATAATTGTTATTTTTAAATAAGAACTTAGAAAGATTTTAATAAAATACATGTTATGTTAGCAGAGAAGAACTTATTTTGTTATTTTTATACTTATTACATGGCTAAAGATGATGTAAAGCAGTAAGCCTCAATAGAACAAAACGTGGTATAGCTTGGTGTAGAGGGGCTAGGGGGTTGACCCATTGATTTACTGATTTATTGCTTTAAGGTACGTAAATATATGTTTTTAATGCACTCATGTACCCTAGTAAAAGTTATTTTGTATATAACTTGATATAAAATTTATAAACAAAAAAGTATTAACAGTTAATAATAAATTCTTTGTTCAAAGATAATGATTGATTTATTATAGAAGTTTTAAGAAACTTTGAAATAATTTTTAGTTATATTTGAATGAGTAATATAAATGTATGTGTTTAATTAAACATAAAATGTTTTAATAAATTATACGTTATATGTGTAAGTGAGTGCGTGTGTGTGGGTGTGTGTGTGTGTGCATCTGGGTGTGTGTGTGTGTGTGTGTGGTAAATCTGTGTGGCAATCTGTGTGTGTAAGTAAATCTGTGTGTGAGTGGCAATCTGTGTGTAGGTAAATCTGTGTGTGAGTGTAAGTAATTCTGTGTGTGCAATCTATGTAAGTAAATCTGTGTAAGTGTAAGTAAATCGTGTGTGAGTGTGTGTGTGTAAGTGTAAATGTAAGTGTATGTGTGTACAAGTGTCATAGTGAATGTGTATAAGTGTCATGTGAATGCGTGTATAAGTGTAAGTGTGTGTGTGTGTGTGTGTGTGTGTGTGACCGTGTATAAGTGTAAGTGTCTATGGTAAATGTAAGTGTCATAGTGAATGTGTATAAGTGTCATAGTGAATGTGTGTATAAGTGTAAGTGTGTGTGTGTGTGTGTGTGTGTGTGTGTGTGTGTGTGTGTGTGTGTGTATGTGTGTTCTAAATAATAATAACAATAGGCATGAAGTAAATAACACTAAGTATAAAATAAAAATAAAAATAAAATAATAAAAATAACAAAATAATAAAATAAAAAAAATAAATAAAAAGTATTAAAACAAAATAAAAAACATAATGTTAATAAATATATGTTAAAGCAGTAAAACATATGAGTTAAAGCAGTAAAACATATGAGTTAAAGCAGTAAAACATGAGTTAAAGCAGTAAAACATGAGTTAAAGCAGTAAAGCAGTAAAACAAAAGCATACTAATCCCTCCTTGGTGTTAGGTCACACCTCTATTGATTTACTGATTTACTGCTTTAAGGTATGTAATGTTAATAAATATATGAGTTAAAGCAGTGAAACATGTTAAAGCAGTAAACATGAGTTAAAGCAGTAAACAGTAAAACAAAGCATTAATCCTCTTTGGGGCATGCCTTATTGATTTACTGATTTACTGCTTTAAGGTATGTTATTTTAATAAATATGTGAGTTAAAGCAGTAAAACATATGAGTTAAAGCAGTAAAACATGAGTTAAAGCAGTAAAGCAGTAAAACAAAAGCATACTAACCCCTTGTTGCTATGTAACACTTCTATTGATTTACTGATTTACTGCTTTAAGGTATGTAATGTTAATAAATATGTGAGCTAAAGCAGTAAAACATATGAGTTAAAGCAGTAAAACATGAGTTAAAGCAGTAAAGCAGTAAAACAAAAGCATACTAATCCCCCTGTTGCTATGTAACACCTCTATTGATTTACTGATTTACTGCTTTAAGGTATGTAATGTTAATAAATATGTGAGTTAAAGCAGTAAAACATATGAGTTAAAGCAGTAAACATGAGTTAAAGCAGTAAAGCAGTAAAACAAAAGCATACTAACCCCTTGTTGCTATGTAACACCTCTATTGATTTACTGATTTACTGCTTTAAGGTATGTAATGTTAATAAATATATGAGTTAAAGCAGTAAAACATATGAGTTAAAGCAGTAAAGCAGTAAAACAAAAGCATACTAATCCCTTAGGTGTTAGGTAACACCTCTATTGATTTACTGATTTACTGCTTTAAGGTATGTAATGTTAATGTTTTTAATAAAATTTCGTACAGTTGTAGTAAAATAAAATGTTTATATATCAGACACTCTGGTTTTTTTCTTCTTACATACAATTTTTAAAAATTTATAAATTAAAAGTATAAAAAATATAAAGATGTCTGTAAATGAGTTACAGTTTAGGGTTCAAGAAATGTTTTTAATAAAAATGTTTAAGTGTGAAATAAAAACATTTATTGTAGTAGACATATTTAACTTTTAAGTTCTATTCTTATCTTTAGAGAGTTTTTATATATATATATATAGATATATATATAGGTAGGTAGGAGAGATATATATATTTTTCACTGTGTAAGTATGTATTATGCCTGTGGAGGCACGCGGCGGCTGGTACGCGGAAATATGGCGCCTGTGGGCGCACGCGCGGCGGCACGCGGCGGCGGGGGAATACAGGTTTCGGTGCGCGCACGCGGCGGTTTCGCGACGGGGCTCCCCTGCGGACGCGGACTCTGAAACGTTTGCGGTCACTGTCTCAAATGTGTAGCTCTTTAGATATATATTCTATCGTGTTATAAGTGTTATAAAAATACTAACTCATAGTAGGAAGCATTCTAGCAACTTGTAATATACACCAATCGATTCCTCATACCTTATAACCTAGGGTAGACACCCATATTAGGCTATTCTAGGCTCAGGAAGGCTAGAAAGGCTTCTGAAAAAGTGCACTCAGTTGGCACTATGTGGCACTCACTTAGCACTATGTGGCACTCATTGGCACTCATTGGCACTCACTTGGCACTCATTGGCACCTCATCTAATACTCATAGAACACACTAATAGAACATCACTAGATACTCCTTACGTTGATTGGGAACCCAAAGTTGAACCATCAATAAATCTGAGTCATCAAAAAAGCT
>JABUQX010144550.1:17500-25000 GCA_015478945.1 Trachelipus rathkii
AACCTAACCTAACCTAACAAACCGCATATTGAACAATAATAAAAAATTTGAGAAACAAATGTTAAAAGCAAAATCAAATATCAAATTATCAAAGAAATGATTAATGAAATGCTGAGGAGGGTTTTCAGTCTCAGCCAACAATCTAAGGAGTTTTCCAGCTTAGTCATAGTACTTAAATAAAAACTATTTAGATTTCCAATATGTATGTTTATATATATATATATACATATATATATATATAAGTATATATATATATATATATATATATATATATATATTATAAATTAGGATATACCTACAAAGATATATATACATATATAACAAATACTTCTCTATTTCAAAAGAGATTATATATATATATATATATATATATATATATATATATATATATATATATATATATATATATATGTTATTATTATTATTATTATTATTATTATTATTATTATTATTATTATTATTATTATCATATATATACATATTTATATATATATATATATATATATATATATATATATATATATTATTATTATATATATATATATATATATATATATATATATATGTGTGTTTATATATGTGTTTTTGTTATACATATATATATATATATATATATATATATATATTTATATATATATATATATACATATATATATATATATATATATATATATATATATATATATATATATATATATATATATATATATATATATATATATATATATATATAAAGTATATATATATATATATATATATATATATATATATAAGATATATATATATATATATATATATATATATATATATATATATAGGATAAAGCATATGGCAATAGCAAAGCCGAACATTTATTTTATGAACAACTTTTCGGCCCCAACTGGGACCACCATCAAGTCTAATATACTAAAATTAAACATTAAAATTAAAATATTTTACATAATACATATTCACACTAACCTGGACGGACCAAAAATAATAATAATAATAATAATAATAATAATAATAATAATAATAATAATAATAATAATAATAATAATAATAATAATAATAATAATAATAACACTAACTACTACCACCACTACTACTACTACTACTACTACTACTACTATGAATCTGACTATTATATACATTCGCTTGGAAATTGAATATTATTATTATATTATTTTATAAATAAATATAATAATAATAAATTAAGTCAAAAATTAAATGTTTAATCGACAAAATTTAAATACTCGATAAAATAAAATATTTGCGAAACCCCGTCCAAGAAATTTCATGTTTACCAGTGTTATTATTATAATTATTTTTATTATTATTATTATTATTATTATTATTATTATTATTATTATTATTATTATTATTATTATTATTATTATTATTATTATTATTATTATTATTATTTATTTTTATTATTATTATTATTATTATAATTTGTCAAATTCAGTGTTATTATTATTATTATTATTATTATTATTATTATTATTATTATTATTATTATTATTATTATTATTATTATTATTATTATTATTATTATTATTATTATTATTATTATTATTATTATTGGTTCGTCCAAGAAAATGTGAATATGTATTATGTAAAATATTTTGATTTTATTGTTAAATTTTAATAATTTAAAATTGATGATGGTCCCAGTCTGGCAGAAACGTTGTTCATAAATAAAATTTGTTCTCGCTATATGCTTTTATCTCTACGTATTAGTTTTCTAAGAAACAGAAATCACCTCCATATATATATATATATATATATATATATATATATATATATATATATATATATATATATATATATATATATATATATATATATATATATATATATATATATATATATATATATATATATATATATATATATATATATATATATATATATATATATATAAAGGAGACAAAAACCCCACCCTACGTCCTCGACGTGTACTCTAGACTCGACATACGGAGCTCTGGCTAGGGTAGGACAGGCCCAGCAAGCCGCTACCCGAAATCCCACTTGCTCAAGAACCCAATGTGATGCCTCGGAACAGGACTGATCCAAGGTTGATGAACCGGCGAGAAATTGGACTAAGAAATAAGGATTTGTACCATAGGATTTGCACAATTAACGTGAGTACGCTGAGAGGTAAGGAGGAGGAGATTGTAGACTTAATGAAGGAGAGAAGATTGGACGTGATGGGAATGTGTGAAACGAGATACGAGGGAGAGGGTACTAGGAGAATACACGAAGAATATATTTTGATGTTTAAGGGATTGCAAGAAGAAAAAAGACACGGAGTGGCCATAATGGTTAAACCTAACATATATAAGAATGTAATAGAGACGATAATGATGAATGCAAGAATGATGGCAATAACATTAAAACCTAAGGAAGAAACAATGAGCATGTCACATTCATATGCCCCACATAGCGGAAGAGCTACAGTGGAAAAAGGGAGGTACAGAGAAGAGCTACAGAAATTATATAAAGGTGGTGATTTGAGACTTGAACGCGCATGTGGGAACGAGAAGAGGTAGAGAAGAGTGAGTGATGGGGTACTTTTGAAGTGAGAGAGAGGAATGAGGAAGGAGAACGGTTGATAGATCTCGCAATGAGAAATGGATTGGCTATTATGAAGACCTACTATAAGCATGAAGAGAGTAAAAAAGTGGGCATGGTATAGATGGAGCTCTGAAGAAGGAAATTCCGAAAAATCGATGATAGACATGATACTTACCACAACAAAAGATGCTTACAAATATTAAGAGCTTACAGAGTGTATCAATTGACTCTGACCATAGAATTGTGGTAGGTACATTGAGATAGAAAGAAAAAGATAAGACAAGAAATATCATAAGAGATAGATACCAAATATAAAAGTTGAAGGACGGGGAAGTAAAACAGAGATTTGATGAAACCTTGAAGGAGGGGAGGAGACAGGTGGAAGACACTGGAGAGATGATAAACGAAAAGTCGAAATTTTTTTAAAGAGATCATGGGAATATTGGCAGAGGATGTGTTGGGTGTGAAGAAGGTTGGTAGAAGAAAAAGAATAGAACGGCATAGAGGAATAGAGAAGTAAAAATCCAATAAAAACAAGAAATGTAGATTATGGATGAAGAGAAGAAATGAAGAAGATAGACTAATATACATAGAGGCCAGGAAAAATGCTGAAAATATAAAGAAACGCTCTATGAAACAATCCTGGGAAAAAATTGGGACAGACCTGGAGGAGGATAAGAAAGGTACAAGGAAATTAATATACGGATTGGCGAAAGGCATGCAAACAAAGACAGATCCGGAAACGTTCGTGATAACGAATAAGGAGGGAAAGATACTGACAGAGGAGGTGGAGGTGGAGGTGGAGGTGATGGAGAGATGGAGAGAGTATTTTAAGGAGTTGTTGAACTGCGGGGATGTGGGAGAGGAGGTCGAGAGAGGTGGGATGGAGAAGGAGGCAGAGAGAGGACAAGAGGAGGAAATAACAATGGAAGAGGTGAGAGAGGCAGTAAAGATACTAAAGAACGGGAAAAGCCCTGGCACAGACGGATTAAGTGCCGAGCTCTATAAGACAGGAGAAGAAGTGATAAAATGGTTGTACGATATAATAAAAGAGATATGGAGAGAAGAAAGCGTGCCGGAGGAGTGGGGACAAGCAACAATATGCCCAATATACAAGAAAGGTGACAGAAGAGTATGTGGTAACTATAGAGGGATAGCACTTTTAAACGTAGCTAGCAAAATATATGAAAGAATATTGGAGAGAAGACTGCGAAGCCGAGTAGAGGGAGTCTTGGGAGAATGGCAATACGGATTCAGAGCGGGCAGAAGCACAACGGAGCCAATATTCTACATGAAAATGTTGGTAGAAAAGACGATAGAGTGGAACAAGAAAGCTGATAGGGTAACTTGGAAAAAGCATTTGATAGGATAAATAGAGAAAAGTTATGGAAAGTGCTGGGAGAACCGGAGTATGGGATCACTCAAAAGCTAATAAGAACCATTAAAAGCACATACCAGACTTCCAGAAACAAGATAATGGGGGATTTGGGGGATGAGAGTTGGTTCAGGGTAGATACGGGAGTGAGACAAGGAAGCGTTCTCTCGCCATTACTGTTCATAATATATATGGACTATGGTTTGAAGAGAATTCATAGAGAAGAAAATGTGGAACACATCCTGGCCAATGCTGACGATGCAGCCCTAATAGCGAAGGGAGCTGATCTACAGGAGATGATGGACAGATGGAATGACCAAATGAGAAGGTTAGATATAAAAATAAGCACCGAAAAGACAGAAATTATGAAAGTAGCGGAGTGAAGGAGGATTTAAACATAAGAATAGAAGGAACTGCACTGAGACAGGTTGAAGAATTCAAATATTTGAGGGTGATTGTGGAGGGGGTGGGAGGAATGAAGGTGAGTTAAGGGAAAGAATGAAAAAAAAATTGCAGAAATTGTTGTGCGCTGTACCCAATACTATAGAAAAGAGAAATACCTACAGGAGTGAAAATAACAATATATAAAACGGTATTGAGACCGTTACTGATATATGGGGCTGAATTTTCCCCCTAAATATCGTACAGAAGCGAAGGAAAAATGCAGCGGAGATGAGGACACCGAGATTCACAGAGGGGGTTACCCTGAGAGATAGAAAAATAAGTATGGACATAAGGAGAAAATTGAGAATCGTCTCGGTGAACGAAAAAGTGTGAAAGAAGCAACTATGATGGTATGGACATGTGAAAAGAATGAAGGAGATCGTGGGACCCAAAAGAATACTGGAATGGAGGCCGGGTGGCCAAAGACCGTCGGTAAAACCTAGAAAAAGATGGTTGGACGTGGTGGAGGAAGAGGTGAGCGACAGAGGATCAACGATGGCAGAGATGGAAGAAAACAGAATTCACGAAGGATCTGGAGAGCTTTCTGTATAGGTGTCACCTGACGGACTTTGAAAAGTCTACCAGAGGGGATGGTGGTGAATAATATATATATGTATATATATATATATATATATATATATATATATATATATATATATATATATATATATATATATATATATATATATATATATATATATATATATATATATATATATATATATATATATATATTTATACATATATATATATATATATATATATATATAGAGCATATATATATATATATATATATATATATATATATATATATATATATATATATATATATATATATATATATATATATATATATATATATATATATCACCTCCATTAACCAGAATAAGGGTGAGGTGCGCAGCACAGAATACACTGGAAACTAGAAAACCATTACAAACTCTTAAATGAGAACTCGTTGCAGTCAGAAAAATCCACCCTAGGGCTTCATGAGACTGAAACGGACCCTCACTCAGTTGTCTTGCCAATGTAGGAGTCATCCCCTGGGCCAGACTCACAACCATAGCCCCTTACAAAACCCCGCCATTAACTCCTATTATGCATCATTCTTCTAGCCTCTGTCAAACTAAAATTCCTTTCCTTCAGGTATTCCTTTACTGACTATATCCACTTTTTCTTCGGTCTCCCAGCCTGTCGATTCCCAGCACACTCACCACTATACATCCGATTAACCAACCGACCAACCAACCTAACACGGCCTTAAGACTGTCCATCTGAACACTTTGAAAGTTAGATATATACTCAAGACCATAGTTTCACTACTATATGTTAACACAGGTAACAACATATTCTCATGAAAAACCCTAGCTCACCCCAGACTTAGTCCCTTTACATCCGCCAACGATTTAATTGCACCAGCCACCTTCCTGTCATTCACAACTTTCCTACTACACTCTTCATCATCCGCTCCCAACATATATACTAAATATTTAAACTCAGATACTTGTTTCAGTTGCCCACCATATAAGTTGACTTCACACTCCGAACTCTCCTCATTCACTACCATAACATTACTCTTATCTACATTTACTTTCAACCCAACCCACTTTTAAACACACTGCCAAACCCCTCTACCAATCCTCTCAAACTCTCTTCAGATTCGCCACGTAAAACGAAATAATCCGCGTACAATAAGCAGGGCACCCTCCACTCTCTTCCATTCTCAATCATTCTAACACCTTCCCCTGCCACACTTAACTCTTATTCTTCAGTAACCCCATCCATATATAGATTAAATAACCAGAGGTGGGCATCGTTACTCAAAAAAGTAATTCCGTTACCGTTACTCCGTTACTCGGAAAAAGTAATTCCGTTGTCGTTATTCCGCTTCTTTGAAAGGAAAAGTAGCGAAGTGCCGCTACTCCGCTTCTCCGTTACTTTTAGCTTTTGACTACGAGATTAATTACGGTATCTTAGGTAATTAATTGGTTTGCGTATATTAAATTTGCAACATTATAATTATTATTAAAAAATATGCCCTCATGTAAGACCCTAACGCACTCAAGACAGTTCCTTTACTTCCACCAAGGGTTTAATTGCACCAGTCACCTTCCTGCCATTCACGGCTTTCCTACTACAATCTGCATCATCCGTTCCCTTTTCATCAAACACATATCCTAAATATTTAAACTCAGACACTTGTTCCACCTGCTCACCATCTAACATAGCTTCACACCGAGGACTGTCCTCAATCACAGCCATAACCTTACTCTTATTTACGTTTACTTTCAAACCCCTTCTTTTACACACCCTGCCAAATCTCTCTACCAATCCTCTCAAACTCTCTTCAGATTCACCACACAAAGCCAAATCATCCGCATATAATAGGTAGGCACCCTCCACTCTCTCTTCCATTCTCCATCATTCTAACACCTTCCCATGCCCCCCATCTCTAATTCTTTCATAACTCCATCCATGTACAAATTGAATAACCAAGGAGACATAACACATCCCTGCCTCACTCCGCTATTAATATTAAACCAATCGCTTTCCACTCCATTTATTTTTACACACGCTTCACTATCGCCATACATACTTTTGATTCCATTCAAAAGCTTACCACCAACACCATATATCACTAACACCTGCCATAGAGCTTCCCTATTAATCTTATCATACGCCTGTTGCAAATCCATAAAACCTAAATACAATTTATTCTTCTTCTCCTCATTTTCTCAATCATTTGTTTCAATGTAAAGATTTGATCCACACATCCTCTACCACTTCTAAATGCACCTTGCTCTTCACCAATCAGTCCTTCAGTCACTCGACGCACTCTTTCGACCAAAATACCAGCATATATCTTCCCTACAACACTCAATAAACTTATTCCCTTATGATTCCTAAAATTACCCTTATCCTCCTTACCCTTGTATAAGGATACTATTACAACTCTCCTCCAATCCCTCGGAACTATACCATCCATAAACATTTTGTTACACAACTTTCAAAACCAATCAATCACTATCTTGCCTCCGTTCTTTATCATTTCACAAGTAATTTTATCTATACCTGCAGATTTACCATTCTTCAACTTTCTGACTCTACCCATTACCTCCTCC
>JABUQX010144550.1:30000-32500 GCA_015478945.1 Trachelipus rathkii
TATATATATATATATATATATATATATATATATATATATATATATATATATATATATATATATATATATATATATATATATATATATATATATATATATATATATATATGTATGTGTGTGTGTGTGTGTGTGTGTGTGTGTAGGTGTGTGTGTGTGTGTGTGTGTGTGTGTGTGTGTGTGTGTGTGTGTGTGTGTGTGTGTGTGTGTGTGTGTGTGTGTGTGTGTGTATGCGCGTAATTCAATCATAAAATATGGTTAAAATAAGAAAGAGAAAAAATTTCGTGAAGAAGCTTTAAAAATGATAAAGGAAATTGAATGAAGTGTCTGATAGTGATCAAATTTAAGGTCAAAAAGAAGCATTTAAAAAAGAATTCAAATTTGTATTAAGGAGGAACTAGAAGCTGAAGTGGATCAAGTCCAATTTTCATGTTTTCTTTGAGATAACTCGAGTTAAAAGTTGATTAAATTATACAGTGGTTGATTACTATATTGAACAAAGGGTGGCCGACGCACATAGTATGATGCATGGTGCGCTCATACTGGTGAGGTGCGGTGCGGTGCGGTGTGGTGGGGAGCCTTCCGGTGCTCGGCCAACACCATATTAAACCAATAGATATTGTTTGCAAAATCTTAAAGTAACTAAATTTTTCGTTACGACTTTACTCATTCTTATATTGAAATTGATATACGATTTCAAAATGAAAATTTTTTCTACAACTTTGATCTGTACTTAATCCTACTTTAGCTATCAGCCCCCCCTCTCTCTCTCTCTCTCTCTCTCTCTCTCTCTCTCTATATATATATATATATAGTATATATAGAGAGAGAGTAGGTATATGAGAGAGTGATATATATATATATATATATATATATATATATATATATATATATATATATATATATTTATATATATATATATATATATATATATATATATATATATATATATATATATATATATATATACTATATATATATCTATATATATATATATATATATATATATATATATATATATATATATATATATATATATATGGTGGTACATATGGTGGGATGTGAAAGCATTATTTTCTTTTTAAAATATTTTATTTTCATATTTTGATTGGCATAATGTTTGAATTTTAAAGTTCAGAACATAATTTTAGTTAACAAAAGTATGCTTGATTAGCAAGACCATGGCAACTATTTTACGAAATTGCCAATATTGGTACCAAATTTATAATTACTATTTATAATAACAAAAAAGTAATAAAAACAAAATAAATATTATAAATGATAGATAATAATCATAGTTTAGCTGACTGAATAAGCCTAGACATTCCGTTCACTTTCCCCTTCAGGTAAAACTCATTAACCTTGACTAACTCCGCTTGATCTCGTGTCCTTCGCCACAGGGATGCTGCCCTCAGGAGTTATCGTCCTTTTCATACTCCAGGATCTAATGATGCATAAAGGTTCTAGTTGTTAAACCGTAGATTGAACTGGAGTCCTGCCGGTGGTAGCTATTTTACTACCTTAGGGGAGGGCCCCCCTTCCCCTAAGGTAGTAAAATAGCTTCCACCAAAAGCAAATAAATTTTAGGTTTATTTTCAACGATTACTCCTTTGAAAAAATAAAAAATAAAAAAACGTTATATAAAAAACTTGAGAAAAAAAAAAAAAACATGAAAAAAAAACGCTTTTAAAAAAAATAATACAATAATTTCCGTTTATAACAATTTCTCATGGAAAAGGAAAAAAAAATAAAAGGAAAAAATATAAACTCGATAAATCTCCCTTCCCCAAGCTGCATGCAGCCTTGCCACAAGCAACAAAGATAAATGGCAACCCGTATTTGAAACATGAATGTTACAAAAAAAAATAAATAAAAAAAAGTCTCTCCGAGTCCTTATTTTTTTGACGGATTATGCACTGAGGATGCTCTCACTTAAGTCGTACTGTACCGCTTCAAGGAAATCACTGCATAGACCTAGCCCAAATCCTTAGTTCAGGATTACCACTCGCAATTCTAGGGGATAAAATAAACTGGAAAAGAAATTTAAATATCAAATTTGTTCACCAATTATTTTTTCAATTCTCCCTCTATTTCCATTATCCCTTCATCACACCCTTTATCCTCTTGTTGAAGTCACACCTTTTCCTGCCACTTCTTACCTTGAGAGCCTCCAGTTTTATTTTCTGTGTGTTGTCCCCCTCCTCCTCATTAACAGACTCAACTCCCTTCTAATAACCACATAATTTTATTTTATTTAATTATTCCTTAAAAAAAATAAAAATGAGCCCAGGGTGCAATATACATATTCACATAAATGTGGATATATAACATTTATATTTTTTTATACCCCCAGCCCACTTCCCTTTACTAATGCTAAACCCATCCCATAGCCAGTTCCCTTTACTAATGCTATATCCATCCCATAGCAAAGTGATGAATGAAGTGCAAATGTAAACTGAGTGGGATATATAGGAAGAAGACTATTCCTTTTCTACTAATATTG
>JABUQX010144550.1:40000-51415 GCA_015478945.1 Trachelipus rathkii
AGCAATCCTCAGCAGAACTTTTTAATGTCCCTGAGGCTGGAATTCCTTTGGATACTGCACTTGGAAATGAAAAATCTTGGCAAAAATTCTTAGATTTTTAAAAAATTCCTTTAAAAAGAGACTGCATTATTTTCATTTCCATCAGTTTTTAAAATATTTAAAAGTTTTTCTATGTGACAATGAACCTCATTCAAATTTATTACTTTAGTTTGATGAATATTTCCTATAGGCTCCAAATATGAACTATATTTCGTCATGATTATTAAACAGATGAGAAATGCAGGACTTCCTGCTGCTGATGAAAGCTGACATGCTGCAGTTCATGTGGCTTGCGTTACATCTGGATCAGATGAGAGATTTTTTAATGATAATTTTATTTGGCTAAAATGTTTCTTAAAATATCCTAGTTGATTTGTACTTGGCAGACCATCGTGTTTCGCATAACAATAGTATATTAGCCACCAAATTTCTGCGAGACATTTTTTCACGGAAAAATTTTATAAATTATTTTACTATTCCAATAGTGTTTCGAAATTCTGGAACAGTATTTAGGTCATTAATTATTAAATTGAAACGATAGGAACAACAATGAAAAAAATTTGGCTTTAGGGTACTGATCTCTTATTAACTTTTGAACTCCATTTTCTTTGCCAGCCATGGTGGAGCACCCATCAAACCCAAGTCTAACAAGCTTACTCATATTTAAATTGTAAATATCTCGTGTAGTAGACAATATAGCTCTGGCTATATCTTCAGCTTTAAGTTTTTTAAGAGGAGTAAAGCCTAGAAATTCTTCACGTACATCGAGATCCTTATCAACGAAGCGAACACCAATCGATAGCTGTTCTGTTCCGGATATGTCTGCTGCCTCGTCTGCTAAAAGAGAAATATTTACAATTGTTTACTTCATTCAAAATTTGATTACATATCAACTTTCCACAAATAAATATAAGTTCATTCTGAATCATATGTGATGTGTATTTAGCTTTTACTCCGCTTGATTTCAAATGTTCCACAAGAACAACATCTCCAGCTTTTACTCTGAATTTGAGCAAATCGGAAAAATTGACGGTATCTGCAGTGCTACCTCTAATAGCGACATCATAAGTGCAACAAAATATTAAAGTAGAAATTATAGGTGCCAATTTTTGCCTATTTTTTTAATAAATAAGGGCTCAGCAACATGCAGTTGCTCAGTTACACTAACACGCTTATTTTATATTATTCGTTTTAAATTTCTTGCTGCTACCACAATCTAATAATATTAGATTGTGCTGCTACTGAGGCATCTTTATGCCATTCTGAATTTGCATGGACTTTAGCACATGAATGCATGTCTTTATATTTTCTAAATGGTTTTACAATAAAGGAGCCAAATATATCTCTTTTGATAGAATGTCTAAATAAGCCACACAATCTACAAAACGATCCTTTCAATATTTTAGAATACGCTAGCCAAGAATTGTGCAGATCTAGCTATTCATAAAGGAAAGGAGTTTTTTCCTCTTTAGCATCTTTAAAATTGTACATAATTGGTGGTTTGAACGGTTTTGTTAATAAGTCAAACTTTAATCTTTAATATTGATTCCAATTATGTAATTTCCAAAATCAGGATATTTTCCTCTTGGTACACTATATCCCAAGTAGCAACACTACTAAATTTAATATCAATAACAAGATTGGCTTCAATACCACTTGAATTATCATCAACATTACTAGAACCAGCACTAAATGGGTTCGTAGTTTGTTCAATCACAAGTGAATAACTTTATCAATCCTAGGCCTTTTAATTATAAGCTTATCCATATTTTTCAGTATTACTTTGTCAGATAATAATAATAATATTTTTAACCACCTCCACTACTTCTTTCGGCTTCTCAAGCACACAAGCAGTTACCTCTCTTCCCAGGACTATTTGCAAATTTTTTTCCCATTAACAGTCCTCAATATCTCATCGTATAATTCCTATTAAGATGTAGAGCAAATAAAAAGCTATTATGCATCTAAAGTCTTAATGCCTGGTTTAAAAAAAATACATACAATTCAGAATTATTTTCTAACGTCTTACGATTCTCTGATTGGGGCAACAACGAATGCATGGATGGAGGTATACATGAGCGGCGTTACAAGTCTGGCCAGGGTAGGCATGGCCCTCCCCTACATTTCCAGCCACAAATATATATATATATATATATATATATATATATATTTATATATATATATATATATATATATATATATATATATATATATATATATATATATATATATATATATATATATATATATATATATATTTATATATATATATTACTCTATATATATATATATATATATATATATATATATATAATATATACATATAATAATATAATATATATATATATATATATAATATATATATATATATATATATATATAATAATATATATATATATATATAATATAAATAATAATAATAATATATATATATATATATATATATATATATATATATTATATATATATGTATATATATATATATATATATATAATAATAACATAATATATATATATATATATATGTATATATATAACATATATATAACTACTATATATATATCATTAATAATATGGACTATAATAATAATATATATGTATATATATATATATATATATATATATATATATATATATATATATATATATATATATATATATATATATAATATATATATATATATATATATATATATATATATATATATAATCGTTTAGCCATGTGATCTTAAAAAAAATTAATTGTGGAAATTTCTCATGAGATTCAAAACCTAGGGGGGGGCCATGGCCCTACCCTGCTGCCCCCATAACGGCAACATATATATATATATATATATATATATATATATATATATATATATATATATATATATATATATATATATATATATATAATATAAAAAACTGTATATGATACTAAGCATATATATATAGTAGTATAGGGAGCACAACTGATGGCCAAGGCCAGAATGTTGCAAAGCAATGTTGCAAATGTTGCAAGCAACATTTTGTAACGTGGTTTCAAACTTGACGTGTCAAGGTTAAAGGTTTTCAAGGTCGATGAGACCGAATTTAAGGTCTGGAAGACCGACTTCCGAGGTTCTGAGCCTGAACTCAAGGATTTTAGCCCCAGAAGTGGGGCGGAGCCCCTCAAAAGGGGCTTTTTGGTTCCTAGAAGGTTTTAAATGATCGATAGATCATTTTTGATGGTTCCAATCGATTTATCGTGATCGATTACCCCCAAATCGATCTTTAAATCGTCTTTCTACGTGCTCTGGTTGGCATTTAGCACAGAAAAATGTAATCGAAAATAATTCAATAATTAACATGATTAATGCTGTAGTAATAGGCCCCTCCCAGACCAACTTTTCTATAAATGAATAGGAATATATTAGGCTTAGGGGAGGATTGTGTGAGGGCTGTCAATCAAACTAAACAGACAAACCGTAGGTTTGTCTGTCATTGGTATTATTTTTTATTACATGCATTTTTCATACACTACATACACACACCACTTTTTTTCTATATAAATGAATAGAGATATATTAGGCTTATATGGAGGATTGACAGCCCGAAGGGCTGTCAATCCGACAAACAGACAAAACCGAAGGTTTGTCTGTGTTTGTTTGTATTATTTTTTATTACGCGCGCGTGCGCATACACATACACATACACCCTTTTTATATGAAGGAATAGAGCTATCGCTTTCAAACTTGGTATATGTTCTATTTAGGTGATAAACTGATCACAGACGAGTTTTGGTGACCCTAGGTCACCCCTAAGGGGGTGCTGCCCCTTAGCGCCAAGGTCCAAATTCGTCCTGAAAACCATGTTAGGCTTAACGTATCGGAGCGAAATTTGGATGTAAGGTTATATGATGGCCTGTCCTCGTCGGATACGGAATTACGTCCCTCTGCATCTCCCCCTGGAAGAGGACGCTGCCCCAGCAAAAATTAAAAAGATCGTAGAGACTGAAACTTGGAGGCTGGGTTGAGAGTCGGAGACGGAGACAGGTGAGTTGGATTCGGATTCAGAGTCCAGGAACCCCCCCCCCCGGAGGGGGGTCTCCAGTTGAAAAAAGAAGAAGAAATGCATGGAATGCAAAACAGAGGAAGAAAAGAAGAAGAAAGAAGAAAAAGAAGAGAGGAAGGAAGAAGAATGAGGAAAGAGGAGGAAGGAGGAAGGAAGGAAGAATGGGGAAGGAAGAAGGTGGTAGCGGATTCTGAGGAGTTGGCTCCGGCACCGGTGCTGGAGCCGGTGCGGTGCTTAGTTAATGAACATTCGTATAACAACAATCTTGGTGTCCTTATAAGGGTTATTGAGGTCGTAGAACTCGAATATGATGGTTATAAGCCCGTATAGGGTGTCTAGGACCCCCCATTAGGGGGGTTCCGACTGAAAAGAGCTTTTTATAGTGCAAAGCAAGTCGAAGGAGGAATGAAGGATGAAGGAAGAATAAAGAAGGAAAGAATGGAGAAGGAGTCTGACTCAGAGGAGTAGGAGTTGACAGCTGCACCGGTGCTGGCTCCGGTGCGGTGCCGAGTTATTAAATATTTATGTAATGATACAATATTGATGTCTTTATATATGTTATTGGATCTGTAGATTTCAAAAATAATGGTTTCAGAACCATCAAGAAAAAATAAATAAATAAATAAATAAATAAATAAATAAATAAATAAATAAAGTTTCTTATTCTTTTTATGTTTATAACTTACAAATTTACGTTTTTACATACCCTAAAACGGTAAATCAGTAAATCAGGTCACCCAACCTACCCTCATGACCACTTGTGATCTATTGATCTATTGATCTATTGATCTATTGATCTATTGATCTATTGATCTATTGATTAAGGTCAAATTTTTTACTAAAATTGTCATGTTTTACATACCCTAAATCAGTAAATCAGTAAATCAGTAAATCCCCACCTGTCCAATCATGATCTATTGATCTATTGATCTATTGATCTCTATTGATCTATTGATCTATTGATCTATTGATCTATTGATTAAGCAAATTTTTTACTAAAATTGTCATGTTTTACATACCTAAATCAGTAAATCAGTAAAATCAAGCCATCCACCCTACCCTCCTGTCCAATCATGATCTATTGATCTATTGATCTATTGATCTATTGATCTATTGATTAAGGTCAAATTTTTTACTAAAATTGTCATGTTTTACATACC
This sequence comes from Trachelipus rathkii, assembly GCA_015478945.1. NCBI lineage: Eukaryota > Metazoa > Arthropoda > Malacostraca > Isopoda > Trachelipodidae > Trachelipus > Trachelipus rathkii. The sequence continues at coordinate 45,232 of JABUQX010144550.1, forward strand.
CTAAATCAGTAAATCAGTAAATCAAGCCATCCACCCTACCCTCCTGTCCAATCGATCTATTATTGATCTATTGATCTGATCTATTGATCTATTGATCTATTGATTAAGGTCAAATTTTTACTAAAATTGTGACGTTTACATACCTAAATCAGTAAATCAGTAATCAAGTCACCCAACCTACCCTCCTGTCCAATCATGATCTATTGATCTATTGATCTATTGATTAGTCAAATTTTTACTAAAATTGTCATGTTTTACATACCTAAATCAGTAAATCAGTAAATCAAGTCACCCAACCTACCCTCCTGACCAGTTGTGATCTATTGATCTATTGATCTAATGATCTATTGATCTATTGATCTATTGATTTTAAGTCAAATTTTTACTAAAATTGTAACGTTTTACATACTAAATGGAAGTAAATGTTAAAATCAAACCATCCTTAATACTCTCTGTCCATCCCCTTGAACTAATGATCTATTGATCCTGATTCCAAGTCACATTTCGAGTGTCCTTTATGGATAAACATAACATAAAAACAAAAGTTTTCACATTAATAAAGCTTGCTTATCATCTAAACTATGAATATAACCCCCAAAGACAAATCTGACACGTCTTAAACACTTGAATAAACTGTTAACCCGTTAACAAAGTTCCACATTTAACAACAGTAAAGTATGCATAACATACAAGACGTAACCTATTCACACTTGGTCAAGCATGTCTCTAACATAACAATGTTAATTTTACATTAACATGGTAATATTTAACAAAAATTTACCCCAACCTTGTGTAATTATCATACAGACAGGCAAAAGTATGCTAACGTAACAAAGTTTTCACATTAATAAAACCAACATAACATTGCTAGAACTAAGATATAATATACAACGACAAACCTGACACATCTTAAGCAGGAATAAACTGCTAGCATTAACAATGATCCAAAACTTATCAACAGTAAAAGTAACTAACAAGGCTCACAAAAACATAATCCAGTCGCACTTTATCAAACATATCTCCAACATGACAATGTTAATTTTACATTAACATAGTAATATTTAACAAGAAAAAATTAGCATAACCTTACCTAACCTGCATAATACCTAATGGGTAAAGACAAACAAAGTAAAGTTTTTACTCTCTGTAAAGCTAAACTATGAACATAACGTACTTAACACACAACAACCAGACGAATAAACAGCTACCATTAACAACTTAGTCAATAAAGCGAACATATGCGGGATTTTACATTAACATAGTAATATTTACCAAAAATTTATCATAACCGTACCTAACCATCATAATACCTAACGAGTAAGGACGAACAAAGTAAAGTTTTTAGACTTACCTCTTTTTAGACTCCGTCCCCATTTCAGAAAATACCAACTCTAAACATGAAAAAATGATTTTATGCTTTAACCATTTGCATAAAGTGATGCAATACTTATTATATTTGACCCTCAGGCTGGAATACAAGCAATGTAGCAGTCGCCAAACGGTTTACGATTAAATATAAATGACACATCGTTGTGAATAACGAAACTCCTCGTGAAGATATCAACAACAAGCGTAGAGATGCGGGGAGATGTCTTCGTATCAGCACTGCGAAAACTATCCTACTGAAGAAAATAGTGTATAAACAACCCTTAAATGTAATGAGATTCTTTCTTTCAACCAATCAGAAGAAAGTAAACAAGAATACGACGTACGAATGAACCATATCAGTTCAAAAGGGTATATATTCTCGTTAGACAACAACAACAGCAATAACATAGTACAAAAATAAGTTCTTTATATACTAACCAACGAATATATGCTAACGTAACATTGTTTTCACATTAATAAAGCTAACATAGCATGACCAGAACTAAGAATATATTGTACAATGACAAAACCTGACACACCTTACGCACGAATAAACTACTAACATTAACAAAGTTCCACACTTAACGTCAGTAAAGTAACTAGCATTGCGTACAAAACGTAACCTATTCATACTTTTCCCAAGCATATCTCTAACAAATTAACGTTAATTTTACATTGACACAGTAATATTTAACAAAAATTTATCATAACATTGTCTAATTATCATACAGACCAATGAATAACTGTAAACATAGCAAAGTTTTAACCAAACCTAACATAAAAATAAGTTCTTTGAATAAAATATCATAGTAAATTGTAATAGTTTACTGATTTTAAAGCAGTAAATCAGTAAATCAGTAAATCAAACCACCAACCCATCCCCACCCCTCTCTCCATGACCTTTTGATCTATTGATCTATTGATTCATGTCACATCTCGAGTATCATTTCGGTTAAACATAACACAAAAATAAGTTCTTTATATACCAACCATCGAATATATGCTAACGTAACAACGTTTTTTACATTAATAAAGCTAACATAACATAGTCTGAACTAAGAATATAATGTACAACGACAAACCTAACACACCATACGTACGAATAAACTACTAACATTAACAAACTCCCATGCTTAACAACAGTAAACTACATAACACTTCATACAAAACGTAACCTATTCACACTTTTTCAAGCATATCTCTAACATATCAATGTTAATTTTACATTAACATCGTAATATTTAACAAAAATTTAGCATAACCATGTCTAAGCATCATACTGACAACAAATATAATGCTAACGTAACAATTTTTTACATCAACTTCGTAATATTTAACAAAAAATTCATCATAACATCGTCTAAATATCATAATCCCAGACGAATTATTGCAAACATAACAAAGTTTTAACCAAACATAACATAAAAATAACAAAATTTTATCCTGGCATAACATAAAAATAAGTTCTTTGAATAAAATATCACAGTAAAGCGTAATAGTTTACTGATTTTAAAGCAGTAAATCAGTAAGTCAGTAAGGGCAAACCTAGCATTACTCAACAAAAACTTAACCTAAGCTCACGTTTCTAACACATCATCGTCAGTTAACACAGTAATATCTTACAAAAACTCATCATTTCTCTAACAAATCAGTGTTATTTCCACATTGTCATAGTAATATTTAACATAACGTACCTAACTTACGAATAAACAGTTTTCATCAACCAAGAGTATCTAAAGCAACACATTACCGTCCGAGAGAAAACTCATGGGGGATGCGCCCCATGAAAGGGTGTGAGTCCTGCGAGGGAGATCACCCCGAAGGGGTGTAAGCGGGCGTTACCCCTCCGAAGGAGGGGTAAGGCCTCAGCCCTTCGGGCTGAGGCCCAAAGCCCTGAGGCCTTACCCCTCCTTCGGAGGGGTAACGCCCGCTTACACCCCTTCGGGGTGATCTCCCTCGCAGGACTCACACCCTTTCATGGGGCGCATCCCCCATGAGTTTTCTCTCGGACGGTAATGTGTTGCTTTAGATACTCTTGGTTGATGACTGTTTATCATGGGTCTCTATGGTAAGCCTTTGCGACAGTAGTAACACTGTTGTTAGAGAAAATGACGAGTTTTGTAATTCTTCACTATCCATATGGCGTGTCTATTAAAACGTGACTGGAAGACAATGCGTACGCTGACTTTACTGATTTACTGCTTAAATCAGTATAGGCATATTACGCTTTGCTAACATTATTATGTTATGCCAGATAAGAGGCTTATTATTTTATGTTATGTTGGTTAAACTTTGTTATGTTTGATAATGGATATTTAACGATGTTATGATATTTTTGTTAAATATTAGTTAATAATCGTATTTTGATTAACGTATTTGTTGTCCAGCTATGTCTTAGTTATGGTATCTTAAATTTTGTTAAATGTGTTATGTAAAATGCTTTATTGTTCTATTCAGTCTCTTTGAAAAAAGGTAATGAGCAGAAGCCGATGATTATGTATTTACTGTTGATAGCATGAAGTTTGTTGGCCAGTATTCATGCGTAAATTATCGTTGCACATTGATATTTACCGTTAAATTATATTATGTTAGCGTAATGTGAAACGTTGTTACGATTATGCCTTCATTGGTTTAATCAAAGAACTATTTTTGTGTTATGTTTAACGAGCTCGAGGTGTGACGTAATCAGATCAAGATGGTGGTGGTTTATTTGCTGATTTAAAATGATGAAACTAACAATTTACTATGATGATGTTAGGTTTGTTAAAACTTTGCTTATACGGTGATATTGGTCATATATTAGTAATGTTATGATAATTTTTGTTAAATATTATTACTGTGTCAATGTAAAAATTAACGATTTAGAATATGCTTGAAATAGTGGAATACGTTTTATTACGCAATGCTGAATTACTGACGTTAAGTGTGTTTATGTTAATGTTGAAAATGGTTATTCGTGCGTAGGCTGCGTGTCGGAATTTGTCGTGTACAACTATTCTTAGTGATCATGCTGCTGTTGCCATTAATAACAATGTTACGTTAGCATATATTCGTTAATTATATACCAAGAACTTGACGCAACGCGCATGTTATTGCTGTTGTTGCTCTAACGAAAATATACTACCCTTTGAACTGATATCTTCATTCGTATCGCCCATTGCTGTTTACTGTTCTGATGGTTGGTCGACCCATTTGGGGACTGTTTATACTATTTTCTTCGGTAAACCAATTTTCGCAGTGCTGATACGAACATCTTACATATCTCCCGCTGTTGATCGAAGGAGACTGATAACTGTCATTGCTATTTAATCGTGAAACCCGGCGACGCCATTGCGTATTCCAGCCTGGCCAGAAATCTATAATAGGAAATGCCGCATCTTTCTGCAAATAATTAAATATCATCAAAATCTTTCCCATGTTAGAGTTGGTATTACTACTGAAATGAGGACAGAATCACAAAAAGAAGGTAAAATCTAAAGCTTTGCTGATCGTCGCCTCGACCAGGTAATATGATGGTTGGAGTACGGTTATGACAAATTTTGGTAAAATATTACTATGTTAATGTGAAATCCGCATGTTTTTATTAATGTGCTATTTATTCTGTGTGATGAAACGTTATGTTCATGGTTAACACGAAGGCTTGCTACTGTCTTACCCGTAGTGTGGTCGATAGACCATATATTTACTGCGTAAATCGCCACTATGTTATGTAAAGATCTAACATTGCATGTTGAGCACGATTTACGATCAAAGTGCATTTCTGAGTGTTTTTGTGGTATACCGACCGCTCACTGTTGATAGTTTGGACCTTTGTTAATCATTAGCTAACGCTTAAAGATTGACCATTATGGTATGCCTGTCCCGCCTGTTGGATGTTAGCGGTTTGTAGAAAACTTTATTTTGCCTGTGCTCTGCTGTGATGAATTTTGTTAGAAATATTACCGTATTGTCCAAGGTGTATTTGTTATGTTGAACATGCTTGACAGAAGACATTGAATGGTGCCGTCTTATACTGTTATGTTGAGTGTTACACACTGTTGTTAAATATTGGAACTTTGTTCCAACGTCAGCGAACGACCATGTTTAAGAGCGTGTCGATAACAAGGAATTATTCATAGTTTAGATGATGCTAATGCTTTATTGGCCTCAGCTTTGTTTTGTATTCATCGTTTGTCATGGTGATACTCCCTCGCAAGGAAAGGGATGTGGCGTAGCCTTATACCTTGGACTTGCAGTCAGCAAGGTAGTGATCATGGCCAAGAAGTGAGCTTTGTTTGTTTACTGTTTAGAGTATGTAGCTGCTGCTGTCCGGCAAAAATGACTTATTCAACAGATCAATGGTCAATAGATCATTAGATCAACAGATCATCCTGGCAATCAGGAAGAAACAGAACTAGTGACTTATTTTGATTACTGATTTATGTAAACTGTGACAGCCCCAGTAAGCCCCGACCTTAATCAATGATCAATAGATCGGCGTCAAATCAGTGTTCGTCGCGTTTGGACGGAGGTAGATTAGGCGACTTGTTTGTTTGATTTAGAAACATATATGCTTATGACTGAGCTTTGTAAAAAGAACGACTTAACGCTCAATAGATGTGAATCAATAGATCAGCAGTCAATAGATCAATAGATGAACTATGTTACGATTTACTGATTTAGGAAGCATGTAAGCTTGCGTGACACAGTAAATTTGACCAATGATCCCAATGGTATCAATAGATGTGGTCATCCGTCGCATGATTGAACAGAGGAAAGCTTGAAGTGAATGTATTTACCGTTTGATTTGGTATGTAAACATGAGCTTAGTAAGCAC
>JABUQX010144551.1:0-10000 GCA_015478945.1 Trachelipus rathkii
AAATATATATATATATATATATATATATATATATATAACTATATATATATATATATATATATATATATATATATATATATATATATATATATATATATATATATATATATATATATATATATATATATATATATATATTAAAACAAAATATGTATAATAACTATATATATAACAACTGCTGCTATACTTCCATATATATATGTCGCCTTTATATATATATATATATATATATATATATATATATATATATCTAGTGGCAAAGGCCAGAGGCTTACCAAATCCCACCAGAGTTTGGGAAAAACTGGAAACCAGGACCAAATTAAAGCCTGACATGCTCCGATACGCAGGGCTTAAAATTGTGCAAACTAAATGAAGTTGGAAAATAGGTAAAGGGAGTGTTATCCAGACTTTACCAGTCGAGATTGAGCATAGCCATTAAGTCTGGGTAAGAAAATTTAACATATAAAGGATGAGACTGTCTGAAATACGAGTGGCAGGAGATCCTCTCAATGAAGGAGATACAAGACTGAAAAACTCAGAAGAGCAGTGTAATATGTAGAACCAATAGTATAAGGAGTAATGCAACAGTTCGACGGCTAGAAAGATTGGAGAAAGTTAACCAAGTCGACAAGCCTTAGACTACACTTAATCAAGGAGAGTAATATGTGTGGAACCACCCCATATATGTAATTCATACTCCATGCAAGAACGAACAACGCAAGAGCTATGAAGAGCTAGTAACTGGAGTAGTGAGAAGTTACGAAGGCGCCTCAGAACACCCAATCTCCTTGAAACTTGTTAGAAAGAACATAATGTGTTCCTTCTAAGAAAGATCACGAGAAAAGAAAATGTAAAGAATAATAAGAGCAGAAGAAGGTTAGAATAGTGTTTTCAAAGAAGATATTATAGTTGCGTGGAAGATTGTCAAGTAGATAGATGAAAAAAATGAGTCATTGAGGGATTGAATACAACCATATTTTCTTTAGCACAACTATAGGTACGAGAAAGTTCAAGGGTCTTATGCTCTAAAGATACCCTCCTAGCATCATTTGTTTGCTGTTAAATGGGTAGTCTTTCAAATTGGAAGGAACAATGATGAGTGTAGACATCAGCCTAATATTGGAGAGGAGAAAATAACAGATAGATCATTGATGCAAAATAGAAAATGAGTTGGTGATAGAACTGAATTCTGAGGACCACTATTAGTAGATTTAATTAAAGGATAAATGGTGGCTAAAGTGTTAAGCTCAGAGAGTGCAGAAATAACATTTCAATGAGTTGAAGGGAGGCGGAGTGGAAGAACAGTTCTGGAATCGTGTGGGTGGAATTAGGGGGAAAAGTTTGAGCAAACAGTTCAGCTTTAGCAGAAGCTAAGACAGCAGTATTAGAGTCAGAGATACAAGAGGAGGGATAGAGGAAGAAACAAGCTAGAGCTGACATTTTAAAATTGCATAGTGCCAGAAAGAGTATGAGGTAGAGGAACCAGAAAGATTTGCTGCATTTTCTACGAAGAAAATCTTTTATTGTCTCAAAGAGTTGTCATTTTGTCATTCTAGGATGAAAACAATATTCTTTTTAAAAGAATATTGTATTTTCATTCTAGGGTGAAAACACAATATTCTTTTTAAATCACGAATTTCAAATTATGAATTTATATAAATGAAAAATGTGTGCTGATAATTTGTAATATATTAAAAGTTTGGGAAAATAAATTGTTTGAGGAATTCCACCCTCTCAAATATTACTTTGGAACAAATCCCTAAAAATAATTTATTTACTACATCATATTAACAGCAATTTTCTAACTCAAAGGAAAATTTATTAAAGTTCTTAATTTTTGATAATTGCTATTAATTTTTCATATTAATTTTTTAAAATTGAGTTGCTATTAATTCCACCATTTCATTTGCTATTGAAATATATAATTAGGATGTACCAGTTTTATGCTTTCGATTTCGAGCATTATTTTATTGCCTTTTTTATCAGAAAAAAAGCATACAATGTTTTTTTTAATTGTTTAAAACCAATATATATATATATATATATATATATATATATATCCCGCATATATGTATATGCTATATATATATACTACTATAACATATATATATATATATATATATATATATATATATATATATATATATACTTATATTATATATATATATATATATATATATATATATATATATATATATATCCCCGCAAAGGGGTATTGATTTTTATTGCGGTGTTATGCTCTTGGTGAATAACCTGGAAAAGAACCAATGCTCTGGGGATTTCATGCATCCCTCCGGCCCTAGTGCTAAGTATGTGCATTGTCATTGTCACAACCCCTTGAACTATCCGGCACCTCTTCCCGCATGGGTCTTCAGCCCACCTCTCACTTCTTCTCCGTGGATGAGGGTACAGGAGAAAACTGGTCCTTTAGCTACCTTTGGCCGGGCCGCCAATTGTAATGAACCCGGACCTTCAGCTAGCCAATAAGGAGTTCGTTCTGCACTTTGGTGTATAATCTTTGGGCTCTACGTGAAGTTTTTAGGTGACGTGTGATACATGGGGGGCAAGCCAGCGTGGAGTTCTGGGAGGATCTTCCGAGACCACATCCACAGCCTACTTTAATTACGGGGAAGGGTCCGGGAGATGTGCGAGTCTCTGGCCTGTAAACTGTTGCGGGGAGAAGGACTACCCTTCCTTAAGTAACATACACGTTTCCAACCCAACCTGTTATTTACTCTTATGATTCATTTGTTTTATTGTTATTATTGCTCATATATGGAGAAGAAGTCTGAGGTTAAACTTTTATGAAACAAGCACTTTAGGAAACAACGTTTTTAAAACAAGGAGAGCGCAACAACAGCAACAGCAATAACAATTACCATATGTCGGGTTCCCAGCCTGACATCACCTCAGTCCCTTCTACTTCTAGACCAGGTGTTACCTCTTTTTCTTCTACTACATCTGAAAATCATTTGCATAACCTCAGCGATTCTTGGCCTGATGTGCCCTTGACACTCTGGTGCCCAAACGGTAGGAGCAATCCCGAAGAGGTGCCTCCCACCATAGTCGTTCTCATTTGTTTACTCAATATGCTACTCCCCCCCCCCCCCTCTGGGACTGCCAGCTGACACGTCATTCCAAATATATTACTTATTGCGATCCACTACCTCCAAAGCTCTTGCTGAACAAAGAACCATTATTCTTAGCGATGCACTTCAAAAAGCTTTAGGGAGTGGAATATACCCCAGCCGCGTTGATGAAGAATGGGTCCCTTCTGTTTCAAGCTACTACCCGGAATCAAAGTTCTATCTTGTCATCCTTGAGGTCTCTCGGAAACATCCCTCTTATGTCGACTCCTGATGAAATAAGAAACATCCAGAGGCACTATTTATTCTTTAGAACAGAAAGACGAAGATATTGCTGTCATTCTAAGAAATCTGAGGCAAAAAAGATTTCCTGTAACTAACGTTTTCAGATTTTCCCCACATCGGAACTCACCTGATACCCCAAATCCTCGTTTAATGCTGACCTTTAGCAACCCATTTCCACCTACCAAAGTGAAAAGTGGGTTTACAAGCTACAGTGTTCGTATGTTTATTCCCCGACGCAGACGTTGCTTTAAATTCCAACGGTTTGGTCATCCCCGAAAATACCGTAGGGGACCGCATGACTGCGGAGAAGAATTTCACGTTCCCTGTGAAAACTGTGCCTCTTCTTTAAGATGCCCGTCTTACCTATTTGAACAGGAGGTTTTGGAGTTATGCAATATACAAAAAATTGAGCAGGAGAAATGCCATACACCATCTCAAAGACAAATATCCTACAAGACAAAGACAATCTTATGCTACAATTGCAGCAGCCCCCCTGCCTCGGCGTGTTAATCCACTGACACAACTCCATTCCAGTAGAACTCTTCTCCTCATTCCAGCGGAATTCAGGCAGTTACTGCAACCTGCCCACCTGCGTTGCCTATACTACCGACTTTTCAAATAGTACAAAGTAGCCCTTTATCCATTCTCCCGTCCAAAATGCTATCAACAACCCTACCCTGAATACTTAGTTTTCAACTAACCAACAATGAAACTAAGTTGGTTTATCCAACACAAAGCTTGGAAAACTTTTCCTGCCAAGAAACTCTGTCACATTCCTTCCCGATAGGTTCGCCAAACTCGCGTAAGAGGCCTGTGTCTCTGTCCCCTAATCTGCCTCCCACTATTACTCAAATTCCTGGAAAAGATGTTCCTACAAACAAGAAAAAAAAATAATCACCAAACTAAGAATTATTCGTTAAAATACAAAGCATCTGAATTTCTAATGCAAAACGCACTGACACTAGATGTAAAAACGCAACTCCGAAGAGACCTCGCCATAAGTCTATTCCTGAGACAAAAGCAATGACTTCAATGGATTTTACCCAAACAATCATAGCTATCGAACAACCCACCAATCAACCCTTTGGTACTTTGCAAGATTATTCCAGCTCTTCTGAATCCTCCTATGACTCTTCTTCCGAGTTTCCTATCTCAACACCCACTAAAGGATTCTATGCCTTAGCGGATGAAATGGATAATAGTTCCCAAATAGAGCTTGATGTGACCACCCACTCTCTCTCTAATACTTTCTGCCCATCCGAGAAAAGTGAATGAACAACCAATCAACGTAACCACCGCAAACGTTCCAATCGTTCCGAATCTGTTGGCAGCATGAAAGGGGACCCAGAGGTCTTCCATCTTAACTCAAATTGTCCAGTCTACCATAATCACCCTCATGATGACTTACTGGCAAAGTCTCCAGTATTAGACTTTGTCAACCCAACGAATCCTATATCGGATTCCCATATCGCAACTCCAACACCTTTCTAAAAAGATGACACTTTTCTGGTGACACCTTCCTTTCCCATTTCCATGGAAACAGCCTCATATTCCCCACACATTTCTGAATCTGCTTGCTTAGTAGAAAACTCCCCTCCAAAACCGGTCGTACAACCCAAATATCTGTGGTACGACTATTCCTTACCACCAGGATTTGTTGCTTCCCCTTTTCGAGACCCACGTCTCTGCCTTTCCTCCCCACCTGAATCCACCTCCAACATCACCCCTAGCCACATAGAGACAATTGTTTCAAAAAGACAATCCTCATAATATTTATAACAACATAGCATGACCACCTTCCTTCAATGGAATTGTCGTGGCTACTACTCTAATTTTGAAGAACTTATTTAACTAATAAATTAATGTACACCAAAGTGCATATGTTTTTTTAGGAACTCCGGCTATGTCATCGCGATTTCTTCCAACCGTTGGAATATAAATCACCGCTAACCTCTATAGAAGAGATATAGTAATGATATAGGGTAGGTGCAGGAATACTAATCAATAAATCTGTCCCCTATTCTCCAGTCTCTCTTCAAACTAGACGAGTTCATCTGTCCACCGACCTTACTCTGCTCGTCTCCAGAAGTGGTTAGTTTGTTAGGTCGACTTAGGTGAATCTTTTTTAAGCAGCTTCTTACTCCGGTTGTTGTTATACTAGGATATTTCAGTCTTCGTCACCCCTTATGGAGACTCTGTCACCTCGTTTAAGATCCTTGTTGATCTCATAACCCCCTTTCCCTGGGAACAAAGGACTCTCAATATATGAACGTTTAGATGCACACACTTCTTCCTGTATAGATATTTCCTTTTGCTCCCATTCCCTTATGGATCGCTTCACCTGGTCCCTCTTTGATTAATATTGACCATTACGTAAATCGCCAATGAAGACGCGAACCTAATACTAAATTAATTTCAGTTGGCGTCGTGAAATCGCTTACTAGACTACTTGTCATTCAGTAGCTATCCTACTCGCCTAATGGCAGGTTTTAACTGATGGAGTACGCTAACTTCTTTCAACGCTTATCATCACGGCAGCAGGAAGCTTGCATCCGCGATCTTCCGCAGGCGGTCGGCAACCCCGGTGGTCCCAAGAGTGTACTAACCGGAGGAAAGCTATACAAACCGAAGACCACGAAAAACACATACCTCAGCATGATTATCTTTAAAGCAGCTGGAAAGAGTTTCCAAACAGAATTTGAAGTGGAAATATGGAAGCTTTTCATTTCGACAGTCCAACTCCCACAACTCTCGCATTTCTTTGGTGTGGAAAGTTGCACATCTTTGTCCTTCTGGTGCTTCATCACTGTAGTTCTCTGTTATGGGCCTGGAAATATAACTTCAATGGAATCTCTGCTCCAGCAGATGTTCAGATGTTCCAGATGCATTAAGTTTTGTAGCTACTCGAGCTCTTTTCGATATCCTGAAGCCTTTCAAAAAATTTAAACTAACACTGCACCGCCAGACTTTTCAACAGCGAAAGGGAAGATCATACCTATAACCGTCTTTTACACTTGCAGAGTATCAAACTGCGCTGAATACTTAAAGACGGTGCGCGAAGCTAGGTGCGATTTTGCACAGACATGATTTATTATATAATGCTCCGTCATTGCTGGATCTGTATAACGAATCTGGATCAGTCCTCTTTTTCTCTATTTGGATTAGCTTGCCGTAATCCTATTCGCTGGGAAAGATCCGGGCGGACAAGGCCAATTTCTGCTGACCTGTCATACTTCTAAATTAACGGAGAAAATGGTTTCAGGCCTCCTTCTCCCTGTTCTAGAGAGTTGCCAGGCTTTTTCAAACTTCCAGTTTGGTTTCCGCAAAAATCGTTCGACCGTGGATCCCTTGTTAAAACTGGATCATGACATTCTGAGCTCTCATTAAACTCCACTCGCTCGGTTTCCGAGGAGAGCTTTCTATTTTTATTAATTAAATGCTTTCTGTCAAGTAGACCCATCCAGGTTCGGTGCTCTTCTGTTCTATCACGCCATCCTTACTTTGGATGAAGGTGTTCCGCAGGGCAGTGTTCTAAGTGTGTTACTATTTGCTCTCGGATTCAATGACATCGTTACCTCTATCCCAGTGACGGTCAATTTTTCTCTCTACGTTGATGGCCTTACGCTATATATTACCGGTGACAGGCTGCTATTCCTTGAACGGCAACTTCAACTAGCTATTGAGAACATTTCACAATGGGGTAATTCCCATGGCTTCCATTTCTCACCCAACAAAACGTCAGCAGTACTTTTTAAGAGAAAAGGGAATTGAAAAACCTGCCGCCTTCCTCCCGCAAACCTAGTCTTATATGGTTAGCCCATTCCTGTAACTTCACGAGTTAAATTTTTAGGACTCATTCTAGATAACTACTTAACATACGTACCGCACATTAAACTCCTTAAAACGACTTTCACCGCGTGCTTGACCTATTACGTCATCTTGCCTCAAATCCTTTTTACGTCTCTACATAGCCCTAATCCGATCGAAACTGAATTATGACTGCATAGTATATAGTCAGACAGACCTCCCCAACTCTACTAGATTTGTTAGATCCCAACCAAAATGAGGCGATCCTTATCTCCACTGGAGCTTTCCGATCGTCTCCCCGGGTGAGCCTTGAAAATGAATCTGATGTGATACCACTCTCTCTTTGAAGGGAATACATCATGTGATGTGTGCAAGTTATCTTCGCTTTCAAACCCCAATAACCTCTACTCTAACACCGATTCTGCGAGAGATATCTCAAGAGTCCTCCTTACTGGCTATTTGCAAACACAGTTTATAACATTCTTAATTTTCTCAACATCCCTTTGCAAAAGGTCCTGCCGTTCTCTTATGATGAAGGATATACACCTTGGTTATTCCTTACTTACATAATTTGCCTGGTCCTGACATCTCTCTCTCCAAATCTTGCCATCATGCTTCCTTGTTAAAGGTATCATTCCTGTCTCATTCCGCAATTCACTGTGGATTTACTCCAGTGTTTACCCATGGTTCTAAAACAGGGGACAGTGTAGATACGTCTTCTGTCTTTTCTGAACTCAACCTCTCCCAAACCTTCCTCATCACGCTTCAGTTTTTTACGACAGAATTAATGGCTATAATGATTGCCCTTTCTTGAATTTTGATTTTAACCAAGACCACTCTTATGTCATTAAGATTCGCTCAGCGCTCTCCAAGTGCTTAAAGCCCCCTATTCTAAAAAAAACAATGATATCCGTTGTACAGAATTTCTTTAGTTTCTTCACTCTCGCAAGAAACAAATCATACTATGTTGGACCCCTCTCACGTAGGGGTATCTGGCAATGAAATCGCTGACATGGTGACCAAAATGGCCGCCTCTTCTTTTCGGAGTTGTTCTAGGAACATTGGTGAGTGGTCTTCCTCTCACCAACGAAAGCGCCTGCACGATGTGATACTTGCTCGCCTCCGTATTGGCCACACCAATATCACTCATAGCCCCTACATGTCACGGGATCTTCCTCCCAAATTTTGCCGTCGCCATACCTCGCAATCTGTTCATCATATCTTCATTGATTGTCCCCAACTGGACCATATTCGCCGTCATCATTTCCCTACCTTATGGTCCAAAATACTTAAAAGATTATCCCATATCTTATCTGAATCTATCCATTTCAACAGTGACTCTATTTTCTCTTATCTTCAAGAATTGAATATTCTTTATAATATATGATTTTGTTATGTAATATTAGGACTATTTATAATGTAAGGACATTTTTTATTTAGTTTATTTATTTTTTATTGAAAATTTATTTCGCTAGAAAAATGTTCTTTGACATTTAAAATATGTATAAGCTAGGACCCACCCATGGAGTTGATTATTCAACCCAGTGTGGCCGCTTCTCTGTGGGCCGTAGTGGGTCCTGTACATTAACTATATATATATATATATATATATATATATATATATATATATATATATATATATATATATATATATATATATATATATATATATATATATATATATATATATATATATCTATATCTATCTCTATCTATCTATATCTATCTATATCTATCTATATCTATCTATCTATATCTCTATTTGAGAAGTGCTAAGTCAGTTTTAGATTTGTATATCGGTCGCTGTGACCTAACTGTTAAGGATGATCATATAAAAGAGTATATCAAGAATAATTTAAATGTTGAACTTCTAAAAATCGAAGAATTAAATTGTAGAAATCCTTATTCTAAATCTTTTAAAATTACTACAGAATTGAAGAATAGAGTTAAGATATTAAATGAAGACTTTTGGCCTGAAGGCATAATATGTAGAAAGTTCTTTAATAAAAATAAAAAGGAATGATGAATTCTTCGATTACTGGATTAAAGATTGCTACATATAATTGCAATTCATTTAGGAATAATTCTGAAGTTGTTAAGAAACTTATGTCTAATCATGATATTATATTATTACAAGAGATAATGTTAATGGAAAAGGATGTTTATGTAATAGAAAATTTATCCAACAAATGGGAGAATATAACATTTGCTCAAAAAGAAGTTACTAACGTAATTCATGAGGGGAGACCGAAGAAGGGAATGTGTATTTTATGGAGGAAAGAGCTATCAGGAATGGTTAAACCAGTATTACACAGTGATTATATAATTGGTATAGTTTTAAGTGTAAATTTTAACAAGTTTTTGATTTTAAACGTTTATTTGCCCTGCTTTATAAATGATCAAGTTAGAATTTTGGAATATATTAATTCTTTAACAGAAGTGGAAGCAGTAGTGAAAAGTACGAAACACGATTCTTTAATTATTATGGGAGATTTTAATACAAGTTTCGATGATTCAATTTTTGCAGGCCTGATTAATGATTTTATCGAAAGAAATAATCTATATATAGTTGATAATAGTTTACCTGGTGACTCATTTACTTATTTGTCTCCGGCACATAATACGACATCTTGGTTAGATCATGTATTGTGTTCAGGGAACTTAAAAGATATTTTTGATGAAGTGCATATTTTATATGATCATAGTTTGTATGATCATTTTCCGATGTCCTGTAAACTAAGAATCGAAGATTGTAATCAATTTTTGGATTGTGAAGATGTTAATAATGAGTTTATATATTGGAATAAACTCACGGTTGAAGA
>JABUQX010144552.1:17500-30000 GCA_015478945.1 Trachelipus rathkii
CCCATCATCGTCGGAAAACTGCTAACGAGGCTGCAAAATTTACCATCAAATAGCAGCCGTGAAAATCATACTCACAATAGAAAAGTGAGATTTAATAATACCATCCAAGTGATAAATGACCCTATTACAAACAGTGATGTGTGTAATGAAATAAACTTACAAAATAAAAGTGCTGGTGAATTAAATACTAAGTATATCAATCATAATAAATCTATTAACATTAAATATAATAGTGGCAAAACTACTACTACTACTACTACTACTACTACTACTACTACTACTACTACTACTACTACTACTACTACTACTACTAATAATAATAATAATAATAATAATAATAATAATAATAATAATAATAATAATAATAATAATAATAATAATAATAATAATAACAATGAAAATAATGTTATTATTAAAAACAATATGAACAATATTGATCCTGAAATTGATCAAAATATAGATACAACTACCAGCACTAGCCAAATGGAAAATATAAATTCTATTAAAAATAACAATAAAAATGAAAAAGATGAACAAATAAATAAAAACTTTATCAATGAATCCTATTCAATTCACACAAATGTACAAGGAATGCATGATCCTTCTAGTTTAAAGAACTCTGAAAATTTAAATATGAAAAGTAGTAGTAGTCCACAAAACAAAAATATATCAACAAATAATAATATTATATTAAATAATACTGATGTCAAACAAGGTCTCGAAACAAATGTTTCAAACAATTTTGGTAATGTACAAAATAACCCTTTTATTACTACTGTTAGTCCCTTGCATGTGGGATACGTCTTTTTTAAATCAAATTTATTAAATGGGGGGGGGGGTGTTATAGACAATGCAAGTGAAAATGGAAGCAATGAAGCAAATATCCTGTCAGACCCAACTGATTTATGTGCTGATGACGAGCGCTGCTTAAGCAGTGAGATAGTTACAGCCGCTGTTGAGGGAGACAAAAGGGTTTGCAAGATTGACAATTTGACCTTGTATATAGTCTATGACACACTAAATAAGATCGATTATTTATTAGACTGTGGTTCTGTAAACAATATTTTATCTTGCAATGCTAATGACCATCAAAAAGCGCCAGTAGGATACCTGCTTGCAGCTAACAACTCAAAAATTGCAGTCTATGGTATTAAAAATATTGAAATCGATCTGGGATTGGGGCGTAGATATAGGGATACTTTTTATATAGCTAATGTAAGTACCAATATTTTAGGATTAACCTTTTTAAAGAATTTTGAGATGGGCATTAATTTTAAAGAAGATTTATTATTAGATCAAGTTACGAATAAGACCTTAAATTTGAGTAGAAATATGAATTTTAATATTAATGATGTTCCTACTTCTTCCTCTTCAAATCTCTCTCTCTCTCTCCTCCTCCTGTGCATGTACCTCATAGTTCTTTAAATTTTAATGAATTATTATCGAGATATTCAGAATTATTTGTAAACCCTTATCTCCCAGAAAACCACTACATAAAATTGAAACAAGAAAAAAGGTGGGATGAAATCTTTGAAAAATATAAAAATAAAAATAAGAGAATGAGCACAGCATTAATAGCGGAGGACGGCCAAATAACTACTGACGAAGAAGCCGCTTATATTCCAGAGAGAGTATTAATAGAACTAGCCAACTCGTACCCTTACAAAATAGACATAAAGGGACCTCCCATCTCCCTTAGGCCAAGGAGGGTCCCCCATAAACTCTATGCTCAAACAAAGAAGCAGAACTTGACAACCTCGTAGCCACAGGAGTCCTACGCCGCAGCAATTCTCCCTGGTCCTTTCCCATGAGTGTTCTACAGAAAAGCGAAAATCGAGTCAGAATAATCTCCGATTTTAGAGAGTTGAACAAAAGAGCTGAGATAGGAATCTATGGACTTCCGCATCTGCAGGACGCCATCTACAACCTGCAGGGGAGCCGTCTTTTCACCAAACTTGACGTCACGCAGGCCTTTTACTCAGTGCCATTGGCCCCTGACTCACAAAAGTACTTTACCATCACTTCAAACATCGGTTCTTTCACCTACAGGAACCTTCCGATGGGTTATGTCTCCTCCCCCTTTATCTTTCAAGCTTACATTGACACAGTCCTACAAGGCCTCCCAAATACTCAGGCCTATATGGATGACATCTTGATTCACACAGAGACCGAGGATGAGCACAAAATCCTCCTGGAGAAGGTGCTAAAAAGGTTAAGTTATCTACATATCAGTTTAAATCCCGCAAAATGCCAAGTGGCCCAAAAAGAGATTGATTACTTGGGATATACTATAAATGAAAACGGCATCAGACCAAATCACGAGAAAATTGGGGATATCTTAGACACCCCAAAACCCAGGACCATCAAAGAATTAAGATCCTTCCTGGGCCGAGTAAGCTTTTACCGCAGCAGCGTCCCATTATTTTCTGAACTAACAGCGCCCCTAAATATGTTTTTAAAGGTAAACCTTATTCAAACCGCCGCGTCTGTTGGAATCCCACAGCAGATAAAGCCTTCAAAAATATTAAAAATGCTGTTGAAAATGCTTCTGTACTTGCTTATCCGGGCACCTCTTCCACTTACAAAATTATCGTACATACCACAAATGTATCTACAGCTGCAGTTATTTTATCCACTACTGGCGCAGACGACCATCCAATTGCATTTTATAGTTCAATTCTCTCGCCTACAGAGAGAAATTATGACGAAGCAAATCGTCTGCTAGTCTGTTTAACAAAAGTCTTCAAGAAGTACGGCTATCTCCTCACAAATAAAAATATTAATATAGAAACCAACTGCAGAGAACTCATAAACAAATATAAAAGAACGAATGACGACAAAAACTTTAATATTCGTGAAATCAGAAGTCTAAATTTATTAACTAGTTACAAAGTTTCGTTCAAATTAATAACAAAAAAGAAAAATCCCTTAGAAGAATATTTGTTAATAAATGATATCAATAATGTTGATCAAACTGACGAAGAAATTGGGACTACTGACGGAGCAAAAACATCAAAAATCACACCCTCTCCTACGTACGCTGTGATTGGTCCTCATTTCGGCAAACTGGCCAATAAGAGCGCAGTTCCCACACTCAACGTGGAGTCCTGTTCGAACTTTACAACCGCGTATAAATATCAAGAACTTTCTCCAACACTCAAGGCACATTATCATAGGGTAATAAAACAAAACCACACCCGTGCTGCGGTCGGCATTCCAACAAAGGGTAAAAAGGTAGACCCTTTAAATAACCAACTTGTAAACAAAAGAAATTCCGGGAATATTTCTCATGAGAAAAAAGGAAACTTAAGCCCGAAAGGGTTGAGAATGGAAGAGAGAATAGAAATGGAAGAAAAAGAATTACTCAAAATAAGTGAAAAAAATCGCCAACTAAAAAGTTAGATGAAATAAATGATATTCTTACTGAAAATACACGAATAAATTTAATTCAGCGCTGTAATGAAACCCATATTGACTTGATAAAACGCTTCAGAAAAGAAGTTAATTACGCTGAAATTAGTAAAGACCAGTTAGAAGATGAATACATAAATTTATTACTTAAAAATAAGGAAAAAAGTTCACTAGTCATAAAGAAACAACCCTTCTGGTTCAAGAAAAGTGAAATTTCCCTCTATGTTGATACCTCTTTAAACTATGCCAGAATCATTCTCCCAGAACAACATATAGATGATATTATACGGATGACACATCTCCAGGGACACCTGGGGATTTCTCGATGTCTCACCGCTCTAAAAATCGACTTCGTATTCAAAAGTATGCATAAGAGAGTTAAGGCCCTCTTGTAAGAAGTTGTCCACAATGTCAAATAGGAAAGACAGGACGTAGCATAAACCCTATTTACGGAAAATATAAAGAAGTTTCCTACAAGTTTCAAGATTTAAACTGTGATATATTGAAATTACCGGTCTGTAGAGGGTATAAGTACTTATTAACCCTCATTGATAGGTACTCCCATTACGTGTGGGCATTCCCCTTAAAGGATATCACCAAGGAAACAATTGTTAAAACATTAATAAATCAGCTAATTCCGATGTGTGGAGTTCCCAGCAATCTCATCACCGACAAAGGAGGAAATTTTACATCACATTTATTTGAAAGTGTGTGTAAACTGTTAGGAATACTTGCATACAACGACCGCTAGCTATTCACCGTTCAGCAACAGCAAAGCGGAAGTAACCCATAAGATGATTCTAACCAGTTTAAGAACCATGCTAGCTGAACCAGGCATGGAGAGTCAAGGGTGGTTAGACGTTTTACCATTCGTCTTGTTCGCACTCCGGCTCGCTCCTATCTCAGAATCGGGCATCTGTCCCAGCAAATTGATGTTCGGGCAAGATATAAACATTCCTGACGGCTTGATAGACCCTTCTCTCCCAGACGGACCAAAATCCTATGATAATTATATTGAAAAACTGGCAGGACTCATAGCCAAACCGCTCTCCCAGAGAACTAACTTAAGAAACAGAAGTGTGTTCGTTCCCCGAAACTTAAAAGATACAAAATATCTACTGGTAAAGAGTCAACAGTACAACCGTGGTAAACTCTCTCCAAGATTCCACGGACCTTATAAAGTCGTAAAGATCACTAACAATAACGCTCATATTATAAAGGGAGATAAAGTGGTAGTAGAAAATCTAAGAAATGTCAAAATTTTCTATAATCTTGTTCCACCGGACCGCAAGAAAAACGCGGAATAAAAGAAGTAGAGAAAAGAAATGAGGAACTGAGGTAAATATCTCTTGAGGAAAATAAGAGATTAAAGACGTTGTTATGGTAATTAATACGAGAACCAAAGTGTTTAAAAATGGTATTAAATATACATATTGTAAGTTCTTTCTCCTTCCACAAGTAGTATTTCACCTGTTCTTCCTCTTTCCTCCACTTTATATTTCATGTATCCAACCGAAGGAGGGTGAAAAGTATCTCTGTGAAGTCGGAACTAGGGGCCTCACCCCTATTTCCGAAGCAGAGATCCTTTTTGCACTCGAAGGGCCACCAGTTCTAAGGTGAAATTACGATAGGGAATCCTTGTAAGACAATAGCATGCAGTGTCTTAGAGTGTATGCATCTCTGTAAGGGGCTATTGCAAGTCTCATGCATATCACTTTGAATAAATGGTGGTCTGCTTCTTACTTTTATAATGTACTTTATTTGAAATTCAAATGTTTGGCGCCTCTTCCCTTCCCCAAGGAAAGGAGTGCCAAACAAACGAGGCTGTGATTGGTGCCTGGGTCCAGAAAGGACGCCATCAAATCACCCTCGAGAGTCTTGTAGTGAACCTCATAGCGTGAGGATGCCCTACAAAAGTTGTGAGATTTAACCAAAGGCCGGAAGGTCAATTCAGGATAGGAAATTAGTGCTGTATCTTATTAGTTAGTCTGTGTAATTCATAATAGTGCTAACGCTGATATATGCCCATCAATTACTTATCCAATTATTTAATGAAAATCATATTTGTCCTTGTCATCTATCTATCACAATAAAGCAACTACGAGGAAAGTGCTCTAATTAATCCCCCATTCTATGATTGTCGAAGTGATTTCGGCCTATATATATATAGGATGAATCCTCTAAAGCAAACGAGTTCTCGAAAAGGTTCGAAAACTACTGTGGGTTTTCCAAATATACGTTTATTACCATAATATAATATATTCTATATCAATAGACTTTTACTTAACACAAAACATACTTTTAAAAAATATACATTTAACTTTTCAGTACAAAATATTAAAATCTCCATACCGGTAAGATTTCCTGAAAACTTGTTGCTAACTATATGTAACCTATCATACATAAGTAATTAGAATAATGAGAATAATTAGTAATTAGAATATTACAAACTACTATTAAATAAATCAACACTTCAACTATGTTCCGTTAGGACACGAACGCTTTCCCTGCAACTTAACGAATTCCGGGATAAGAGGCCCCGTCCAGTTTGCCCCATGCGAATGTTTGATATATATATATATATATATATATATATTACATATATATATATATATATATATATATTATTATATTATATATATATATATATATATATATATATATATATATATATATATATAAGAAATATATAGTATATATATATATATATATATATATATATATATATATATATATATATATATATATATTATTAAGTTTTATCCAAAATTCTTAATATTGGTCCAATAAATTGGCAAAATAATCGGCAAAAATTGTTATTATATATATATATATATATATAAATATATATATATATATATATATTATTATATATATATATGTTTTATATATATATATATATATATATATATATTATATATATATATATATATATATATATATATATATATATATATATATATATATATATATATATTATATATATATATAGAGTCATATTCGTATCTCTATATATATATATATATATATATATATATATATATATATATATATTACATATATATATATATATATATATATATATATATATATATATATATATATATATTCGAGTTTAAATAGCTAATCCATTAATATAATTGTATTACAAGGCAATGGGACTGGAGACTTCAAATGCAGTAACTCTTCACCAACCTCTTTCCCAACCTTCACCCCCTTAATGAAAGAAATTTTACAAAGGATTATATACTTTTTGCACTAGTATTGAAATTCAAATAGAGTAAGGTTGGGCTTGAGAAAAATCAATTTTTCTGCTGAGAGTCCAGCATTGCTAAATACTCTCGAACTTGGAACATAAATTGGGGGTCAGGCCAAGTGTTTCCTTGCAAGTTTACTCAAGCGTGGGTAAACATTTTGCTTAACTTTCCACTAACTGATTGAATCATCATTTGAATCTAATCGTTTTTCTTGGTTATAGATTTCAATCATTTGCACTACATCTTTCGTGTGTTTCTTCATCACTACTTGACTGTAGAAATACTTCCGGTGAATCTGTTATTGATTTACTTGTAGAATGTGTTGGTTCTGTAGATTTCGTTTTTTTCCTTTAAATGGGTGGCGAATTAATAGACTGTTCGGATTGAAGTTTTTCAACTGCAACACAAAGTAACGATTTAACTTGTTCTAACATTGTTACAAAAAAAAACTTGCCTTTATAACGGGGATCTAAGTAAGTTGCAATAGCATGAAGGTCACACTTCACGAAACCAAAGTGTTTTCCGCCTGGTTTATTATTATGTCCTCACTTTTAAACCGTCATCATTTTCATTTGAAGATGGTTCAAAATGCTTCATTAGCGTTGAGATTAATGGTATTAAATCGGAGACAGAAGTTGCAGAGTCGCTGATTTTTTTGGTAGTTTCTTCAAATGGTTTCAATAGCTTAATGCAGTGTGATATGATGTCATTTTCCACATTAATAAGAATGTTAACTTTGGAGTATGAACACGCGGAGACATTGGAGCTGCTGCAATTGTAGCATAAGATTATCTTTGTCTTGTAGAATATTTTTCATTGAGCTGGTGTATGACATCTGTCCTGCTCAATTTTTGTATGGTACATAACACCAAAACCTCCTGTTCGAATGGGTAAAACGAGCATTTTAAAGAAGAACTGTGGGGTTCTCTACAATTTTTGTAATGTGGTATATTTTCACAGGGAATGTGAAATAATTCTCCTTGCAGCCTGGGCATAAGTCATGCGGTCCCCTACAGTATTTTCAGAGATGACCAAACCGTTGATATTTAATTAAAGCAACATCTGGATCGGAGGGTAAAAGTGCGGACACTTTAACTTGTGAACTATATTTTCACCTTTGAAGGTGGACAAAGAGTGTTAAAGGGTCAGCAATAAACGAGGATATGGGGTGTCAGGCGAGTCCCGACGAAGGGGAAATCTAAAAATGTTTGTAACGGAAAATCTTTTCCTCTTTAAATTTCTTAAAATGACAGGAGAATCTTCGCCTCATTATTCTAAAGAATAAATAGTGCCTTTGGTTGTGTTTCTTATTTCATCAAAAATAAAAATAAGAGACTGTGTCCAAGAGACCTTAAGGATAAGAAAATGGAAATTTGATTCCGGGTAGTGGCTTGAACTAGAAGGGACCCATTTCTCATTAATATGACTGGAGTTACCTCAACTCCTAAAGCTTTTTCAAGTGCATCGCCAAGAAGAATGATTCTTTGCTCAGTAAGAGCTTTGGTGGTAATGAATCGCAATAAGTAATTTATCGGGAATAATGTATCATCTGGCATTCCCGAAAGAGGAGAAGCATATGGACTAAACGAATAAGAATGACTATGACGGGGAGGCACCTTTGCGGGATTGCCCTAACCCTTTTGGCACCTGGGTTGTTATGGGCATAGCATGCGAGGAATCGCTGAGGTTATGGCTGGGAACCCAACAGGCGGTAATTGTTGTTGCTGTTGATGCTGTTTAACTCAATTTGGTTTAATAACGTTTTTTCTTTATTTTTTTTTTTATTTTTTTATTTTATTTTTTTAAATTATAAATTGACTTTTCCATATAAATTTAAACCACAAACTTTGTCTCCATGAATGAGTAGGTATGACAATAAAGCAAATGAAACATGAAAGTAAATAACAGAATGGGTTGGAAAGGCATAAATTTCATTAGGAATGGTGGTTCTTTTCCCCACAACAGTTTACAGGCCATAGACCCACACAACCTCCCGTACCCCACCCCGTAGGTTAGGTTGTGGATGTAGCTTCGTGAAGATCCCCCCTAAACTCTACGTCGGGTTTTCCACGTGTACCGCGCGGCACTTTATGTCTTAATGTAGAATCCAATATTTTACACCAAAGTGTATAACAGCCTTCTCAGTGGTTAGCCAATGATCGGATTCCTTACAATTAAGGGCCCGGTCAAAGGTGAGTTAAAGGATCAGTTTTTCTCCTGTTATTTAATAAAAGACGTATGCTGTTAATGACGTCTGTAATCTGCTAACCAAGATCATATTTTTATTCAGTTTCTAAAATCTGTAGGTAGACATATTGCAGCTGAAGTTAGAGATCTTATGTAATTATATAAAATGGACATAACGTATTGGTTATTAGAATCAATCACCAACACTTGCGTTGAAAGGTAATCTTTTATAAGTAAAAAAAAAACATTTATCTTCCTTTTAATGGATTAAGAAGAACTAGCAATAATATGTGTGCACAAGGCAGATTACCATGTGGTTTAGTTTGCAAACTAAAAATTGAACGCACATTTTTAACAACTATCATCCCAAGGTTAGGCAAAAGGTTAACTATAAATAGTGATGTCTTACTGATCAAACATTACAGCACATTTATTTTTATGAAATATTATCACTTGCATATATATGGTATATATATATATATATATGGCAGGAGAAATAACGAGAGGTGTATGAAGAGGTATATATGGTATATATATATATATATATATATATAGATAAGAGTAGTATATATATATATATATATACATGCATATGTTATATATATATATATATATATATATATATATATATATATATATATACGGAATCTGTGTACCTAACCAAACTTTATCATAACCTAGACTTAAAAAGCCTTACAGTACGAGCTATCTAGACCGATCGTCGTTGCGTCGTAGACTCTAGACCTAACCTAGATTGATTGTCGTTGCCGAAAAACCTAGACCTAACCTAGATTGATTGTCGTTGCCCTAAACGTAGACCTAACCTAGATAGTTTGTCTTTAAGTAAAAAATTACTAATATTTAATTTGTTCTGTCGGAATCCTTTATAAATAACTTTGACCTTTTTTTCAACTAAATAAGGGCAAATAGCCGAGTAGATGTTGTTTGCTTCGGCCTCGTGTTGGAATATTTAATTGGCCGGTTTCGTAATTTCACATTGTTTCTTCCACTTTTCAGAAACTTTTTATCTACTATCAAACGAAAATGTTGCAAGAATGCTAAAACTGTAAAAACATTTTCACACAGTTCGAATAAATCTTTTAAATTCATATTCACAAAAATAAGAACACAACAGATGTCAACCTCACGCTTGAGAATTTAAAAATAAATGACGTTTCGTAATTATATATAGATATTTTCCTTTCAAACATTCCAATAATGCCCAAATGAATATAAAAACCATGTTAAAATCTGAAGAATGCTAAATGTTTCGATATTTAACTTAAAATATTGAAAAAAATATCGATATGAGATCATAGAAAGAATCTTTAGGTTTATCTATATATATAATAAATATATATATATATATTATATATATATATATATATATATATATATATATATATATATATATATATATATATAAGATAAAAATATTATATTTATATATATATATATATATATATATATATATATATATCAATAGTTTTTTAAAGTAAAATCGGGTCATTCTTGCAATGGTACTTAAGTATAATTTTTTGAGTACTTGTACTTGTACTTCGCATTTTGTATTCTTTGTACTCTTGCAATTTATAAACCAGTGTACTTTGTAATACCTCATACTCGTTCCTTCAGCCTCCTTTGTACTTGGAAAATTTGTGCTTGGTACGTAAATCACTTTGGTGTTTTTAACTCTGCCAATATTTTTATTTTATTTTATCATTTTCCTACGTATTGATATATTAATATTTCTCTTATATATGTTTCAATAAATAAATTTCCATTTACATGAATATAAAGTTTGGTTTCAATATATATATATATATATAGGTATATAAAAAAATATATGTTTTTATATATATATATATATATATATATATATATATATATATATATATATATATATATATATATATATGTATATATAAAGATATATATATTATATTATTATATATATATATATATTATATATATATATATATATATATTATTATTATATTATATAAACTATATTTATATATATATATATATATATTATATATATATATATTATATATATAGTTTTTACATATACATATATATATATATATATATATATATATATAAACTGGTATTTATATATATATATTATATATAAGAAGATATATATATATATATATTATAAAATGTTATATATATGTTAAAGTTAGATGTTGGAAAGATAGAAAGGTTGTTATATATATATATATATATATATATATATATATTTATATATATATATATATATATATATATATTATATTATGTTATATATATATATATATATATATATATATACATATATATGTATATATAAAGTGGTTATATATATATATTAGTTATATATATATATATATATATATATATAAAGTATAGTTGCTATATATATATATATATATATGTTATGGGATATATATATCATCATCAACCACCTTTTCTTCAAGACTGGGGGGGTAAGGTGCAACATGCACCGGAAACAGAAAAGTAGTGAAGAAGAATATGACACAAATCGAAAAGAAAGCCGAGCCTTACCTCCCCTTTATACCTATTGGTGAGAACTCGCCTCAGTCAAAAAATCCACCCTAGAGCTTCACGGAACCGCGACGGACCCTCACTATGGCATCTCGTCCAATGTGGGGTTCATCACTTGGCCCAGGTTGGCCACAACCATACATCCTCACAAAACCCTGCCATTCACTGATATTCATTTGGTGACTCAATCCACTTTTTCTTCGGTCTCCCAGCCAGTCAATTCCCAACACATTCACCACTATAGATCCGCTTAACTAACCGACTATCATCCATCCTTTCTACATGACCAAACAGCCTCAACGTACTCTCATTCATATCTCATTTATCACTTTTTTTCACACCGTACAACTCTGTAATACGTTCATTCCTCATTTTATCAATTCTTCTCACACCTAACAAGCCCCTAAGATTGTCCATCTGAACACATTGTACTTTTGATATATACCTCCTATTCCAGACCATAGTTTCACAACTATATATTAACACAGGTAACAACATACCCTCACGTAAGACAATAGCGCACTCAAGACTTAGTTTCTTTACATCCACCAAGGATTTAATTGCACCAGCCACCTTCCTGCAATTCACAACTTCCTACTACACTCGGCATCATCCGTTCCCTTTTCGTCCAACATATATATCCTAAATATCTAAACTCAGTCACTTGTTCCAACTGCTTACCATCTAGCATAACTTCACACCGAGGACTGTCGTCACTCACAACCATAACCTTACTCTTATCTACGTTTACTTTCAAAACCTCCGTTTACACACCCTGCCAACTTCTACCAATCCTCTCTAACTTTCTTCGAGATTCACCACACAAAACCATATTATATATATATATATGATATATATATATAGTATATATATATATATATATATATATATATATTGTTGTTATATATGTAAGGTTATATATATATATATTATATTGAGATATTATATGTTATATATATATTATATTATATATATATATATATTATATATATATATATATATATATATATATATATATATTATATATATATATATATATATAATATATATATATATATATATATTTATATATATATATATATATATATATATATA
>JABUQX010144552.1:40000-47251 GCA_015478945.1 Trachelipus rathkii
CTTGCCTGTGAATTGATGGTTTTTCACGAACTTCTTTCTCGCAATTACGCCACTACACCCTGTATCACGAAGTACTGATACATCAACGCCATTTATAGAACCATTCGTTACGGGCATGAGGGAATGTCTGACATTTGAATCATCCTGACATGACATGGATATAACGGGGATTAATTTTCCATTGACGTGCAACATGCCGTCCTTTACCATTTTGCTCACGTCAACACACTCATCGTCTTCCACAATTTGACATGCCGCTGCAAAATCCCCTTTATTAATGGAATTATCAATTGTAACGGCAGCATTGTGTATTTCTTTTCTTGGGGCGTGCCATCTTCTCTCCGCTGTCTTGTTATCGCGGTTAAACCTATTATCATAATAATGCCGATTACGAGGAAATCTGTTGTTTCCATTTTGGGCAGAATAACAAGAGCTGGAATCGTGGCCGCCTTTGTGGCATATTCCACAAACTTTGGTGTGTTGGGGTTGAGTAATATGACTTTGTATCTCCTCGTTATTGTCAGATGTTACATAAGGGTTCAAGTCTTCCCTTTTGGAACAAAGGTTCTTACCCCTTGCTTGAAGAAATCTATCAGCGCGAGAAGCGATGTCGTTTAAACTAGAGAGTCCTACCTCTCTTAGATGAACAGCTAAGTCCTTTGGGCAACAGGTGAGAAATTGATCAACTACCATAAGATCGGTTAAACCTTGAAAGTCTTGGCTGAAACTTGAGAGTTCACACCACCTTGACAGATACGATTTAATTCGATTCAGTAATTGTAATGGACCCTCATCTGCTTTGGGCTTGGCTTCCTTGAACTTAGCCCTATAACCATCTTCGGTCATATTGAATTGAATAAGGAGGGCTTCCTTTAAGCTGGAAAAATCATTAGCTAAGTTGGGAGGCAACTTGCTATAAACCGACAAAGCACGTCCAGTTAAAAGCGCACTTAAATAAAGAGGCCATAAACTGCGATCCCAATTTGAAGATGTCGCATAGCTCTCAAAACGTTGAATGTACGTGTCCATTTCGTCCCTTGATTCGACGAACGGGGCCATATTCGGTACCTTAACATTGGTCGATGGGGATACATTGCTTAAATGGACGGACGATTGAGACTGATTGGACAGTCGTATTTTTTCCAATTCAAAGTTCCGTGTGCGTTCGGCTTCTTCAGCTTTCCTATCGTCTTCATCTTTCTTGAGTTGGGCTTCCTCTCTCTTAAGTTGAGCATTCCTTTCAGCTTCCTCTTTCTTGAGTTGAGCAATTCTTTCCGCTCTTTCAGCTTCTATAGTCACTCTTTCTGCCTCAGAAATCCTCTCTTCTCTCTTGAGTTGGGCTTCCTCTTTCTTCCTTTCTGCTTCAGCAACCTTCTCTTCTTTGTAGGCTTTCTCTCTTTCTTTGATGAATTCAAGAGACTCTTTGCCTTTTAGGCCTAATTCTTTAGCCATCTGGCACCAGGATTGGTAGTCCATTATTAATGTTGACAAAAGAGGAGAGAGACCGTGAAGAATAAAAGAGATGTGAGTATCTGAATCCAGCAAGTGTGATGAAGAAATAATGTTAAGTTATATTCCTTCTCGGACAAGGCCACCCAAAAACGTGTCGAGATATTTTATCGATGAGGACACGCGGGTTCAGTATCAATAAATAGTTTCTGTTGTCTAGGGGTTTGAACTATATTAAATCCTTTATAACTTTGCTGAATACTAGACTCAAGTTCCAATGAGAATATTTTCCAATAATCAGGTCGCTGTGCAGGATAGCAAACAATCAAGATAAAAGCAGGAGTTTTACTCAAAGTAATATTAAAAGATAACACAGTCACAAGTTTCAAGAACGATAGTACGAAACGCAAAAAGCCCTTATAATAATAACTCTGCCTTTTTATATTATTTGGCAGTATCTTATATATAGAAATTAACGAAAATAATATCAATCCTTAACTTGATAAGTCTAAAATTAATTATATACCTATCATCTTACAAGCTAATAAATTTATATTTCACAATTTGTCAAAATAAATATTCTTTTATAAATAATAAAATTGAGCGAATTGAGAAATATTCTAAACTTAAATAAATAATAGCGAAATCAAAGCTAAAGCTAAATAGTTTTCCCAAAATTAAATAAATAGACTTGCGGATCTCAAAAATGCGACATTATGGCCCTCAGGCAAGGTATAACTTGACAATATATATATATATATATATATATATATATATATATATATATATATATATATATATATATTATAAATATATATATATATTATATATATATATATATATATATATATATATATATATATATATATATATATATATATATATATATATATATATATATATATATATATATATATATATATATATATATATATACATATATTATATTTGTATATATATATAGTTATATATATAAATATAGATATATATATATATATATATATATATATATATATATATATATATATATATATATAATATATATATATATATATATATATATATATATATATATATATATATATATCTTTTATGAAACTACTTGTACGTAGTGTTATATTTACTTTATATTAAAAGCCCTTGGAATATTGAAAATGAACACTTAGAAAATCTTACACTTTAATTGCATATAAAATATTTATTTAAAAGAACATTATAAAAATATATACATAGAAAACGAGCTTTCACCTCGTCACCCGAGGTCTCTTCTTCAGGTTATGAAAATTTACTTATTATGAAGTTCGCAGGATGGAAGATCAATTTAGTTGGTTTTTTATTTTCTTCGTTGTGTTGTTGAAAAAGTTTGACGATTTTAGGTATTCATTGAGAATAAAATCCATCTTAACCTCACCAGGATATCTGTTGTAATTTTCGATATTATATATACAGAAGGACTCCACGATTTTACGATGGCCTGTATGACTAATATTGGTCACAGAATTGAAATTGTTGATGTTGATAAGATGGTTACAAGTGCGCCTGTGATGGGTTATGGCTGAGTTTGTATTGTCTTTATTCAGATCATCTGTATGTTGAGATTTTCTTCTTTTCCAATCTATTGATTCTCCGATGTAGGTGAGGTTACATGTGCTGCACGGAATGTGATAAATACTGCTTAGGGAGTGGCTTTCCTTGCGTTTGGGAGGTTTTAATATGTTTTTGAGGGTAATATTGTTGGATTGAACCAAATGAATATTTTTTGGTAATATTTTTTTAATTGAATGTATAGGTATATTCGGAGTGGGCAAAAAAGAAAGATTTTCCTTTTTAATTGGGGTGGTGTTATAGTACCTATTTTTTGCTTTTTTAAGTGCTTTAGAAATGAAACTATCTGGATAATGTAGAGATTTAAAAATGCTAAAAATATGTTTAATTTCTTCGGAAAGAAATGATGGGGAGCATAGCCTGAGAGCACGGAGGAATAAACTTGACAAAATGGCTAATTTTGTATTGGGACGATGGTTTGAT
Organism: Trachelipus rathkii; assembly: GCA_015478945.1. Classification (NCBI taxonomy): domain Eukaryota; kingdom Metazoa; phylum Arthropoda; class Malacostraca; order Isopoda; family Trachelipodidae; genus Trachelipus; species Trachelipus rathkii. Next base: position 43,478 of record JABUQX010144552.1, read on the forward strand.
GCCCAATGTATGTAATTGGGAGCTGATGTGGGTTTTCTGTATATTGTATATTGGAGATAATTGCTATTGTTCCATATGACTAGTGTATCGAGAAACGGGATGGATGAATTTGAAGGTACGTCAACTGTAAACTGTACGGAGGGATGGATGGAGTTGATATGATTAAGGACATCTGTGGGGTTGATATGATGAGGTAAGGATACAAAAACATCGTCTACATATCTTACCCATAAACTATTGTTGAGGAGAGGATGAGGCAATATGTGATAAAATTCTATCAACTCCATGAAAATGTTGCTGAGTATGGGCGATAAGGGAGAGCCCATACTCAGCCCAGAGGTCTGTTTATAAAAGTTGCCGTTAAAATGGAAGAAGTTATGTTGTAGGGATAAATTGATGAGTTGTTTCAATAAATTGAAGGGATAAGACAAGTTAATTTGGAATTCGTTTAAATAACGTTCTAATAAGTCTAATGTATAGGGAACAGGGACCGAGGTGAACAATGAGATGGCGTCAAAGCTTAGAAATCTATGTGTGTAGGGATTTTGTTGTCTGGTTCTATGTATGAAATCTTCAGAGTTTTTTAAATGAGCTGACGAAATATTGCTTATGAGAGGTTTTAGTTGTTGTGAAATCCAAGTAGACAATTTGTATGTAAGGCTATTTATGTTTGAAATGATAGCTTTTTAAATCATCTTATCAACATTAACAATTTCAATTCTGTGACCAATATTAGTCATACAGGCCATCGTAAAATCGTGGAGTCCTGTATATATAATATCGAAAATTACAACAGATATCCTGGTGAGGTTAAGATGGATTTTATTCTCAATGAATACCTAAAATCGTCAAACTTTTTCAACAACACAACGAAGAAAATAAAAAACCAACTAAATTGATCTTCCATCCTGCGAACTTCATAATAAGTAAAATTCTCATAACCTGAAGAGACCTCGCGTGACGAGGTGAAAGCTCGTTTTCTATGTATATATTTTATATTGTTCTTTTAAATAAATATTTTATATGCAATTAAAGTGTAAGATTTTCTAAGTGTTCATTTTCAATATTCCAAGGGCTTTTAATATAAAGTAAATATAACACTACGTACAAGTAGTTTCATAATATACATAATGCAGCCCGTTTATCTTGGAATAGATTATCCTCTACGGAGAAAATTTTACGCATACCAACATATGTTAACTACAGCTAACATCAAAAAAGTTCAACTGAACTTCATCAGGAATTGTCTAAATAATTTAATTATTCCCCGTACGTTGATACCAAGTTCTCTCAATAGTGTAAATCAAACTCCGTTTCCCGATATATATAGAGATATACTTATAGAAAAAATGAAATCGATAAAGCAGGAAATTAAATCTACTTTTAGAAAAACGCATCAATGCTTCAAAAGGTTTCATACACATTGGCTTGTTGATTTCCCGAATGATTTGTATAGATTTACTGATTTGATTGATACTGCGCATAGATCGATGAATAGAAAAATAGACTTGAAAAAACATCAGCTAGATAATAAATTTACTTATATTTTTGATAATAGCATGTGGTGTAAAATGTCAAATCCAGAGAAAATAGTTAATCATTCACAGTATCTACTTGATAAATATGAAAAAATTTTGCTCGGTTACGGTTTATCTTTCTCTATGGATAACCCGGACCCTTGGCTAAACTTCCTGGAGCAGTTCAACAATTGGAATAGTCACACCGGTGAATTACCATGTAATAAGGATTTACTAAAAGGTATTTTGTTATTTAATATATCTGAGTCACTAAAGTTTAACTCTTACCCTCAAATTTTTTATAATGCTCTTAATAAATTAAAAAAGAACCATCAGATAGTTATCACGAGATCAGACAAGGGTAATCAGATAGCAATTTTAGATAAAACCACATATATTGAAAAGTGTTACCATATTCTTGATGACAATAATATATACACCCCCTTAAACAAAGATCCGTCAAAAACGTCACAAAACCAATTTAATGCATCACTATCTACTATTTTGAAAGAACATAAACAGATTATACCTACCTTAAAAGCTTATATGAACTCCCCTTCTGAATTTTATGGAATACCAAAATTACATAAAGCAAATATTCCCTTAAGACCCATCATTTCAAACATAAATAGCCTTACATACAAATTGTCTACTTGGATTTCACAACAACTAAAACCTCTCATAAGCAATATTTCGTCAGCTCATTTAAAAAACTCTGAAGATTTCATACATAGAACCAGACAACAGAATCCCTACACACATAGATTTCTAAGCTTTGACGCCATCTCATTGTTCACCTCGGTCCCTGTTCCCTTTACATTAGACTTATTAGAACGTTATTTAAACGAATTCCAAATTAACTTGTCTTATCCCTTCAATTTATTGAAACAACTCATCAATTTATCCCTACAACATAACTTCTTCCATTTTAACGGCAACTTTTATAAACAGACCTCTGGGCTGAGTATGGGTTCTCCCTTTATCACCCATACTCAGCAACATTTTCATGGAGTTGATAGAATTTTATCACATACTTCCTCATCCCCTCCTCAACAATAGTTTATGGGTAAGATATGTAGACGATGTTTTTGTATCCCTACCTCATCATATCAACCCCACAGATGTCCTTAATCATATCAACTCCATCCATCCCTCCGTACAGTTTACAGTTGACGTACCTTCAAATTCATCCATCCCGTTTCTCGATACACTAGTCATATGGAACAATAGCAATTATCTCCAATATACAATATACAGAAAACCCACATCAGCTCCCAATTACATACATTGGGCATCAAACCATCGTCCCAATACAAAATTAGCCATTTTGTCAAGTTTATTCCTCCGTGCTCTCAGGCTATGTTCCCCATCATTTCTTTCCGAAGAAATTAAACATATTTTTAGCATTTTTAAATCTCTACATTATCCAGATAGTTTCATTTCTAAAGCACTTAAAAAAGCAAAAAATAGGTACTATAACACCACCCCAATTAAAAAGGAAAATCTTTCTTTTTTGCCCACTCCGAATATACCTATACATTCAATTAAAAAAAATATTACCAAAAAATATTCATTTGGTTCAATCCAACAATATTACCCTCAAAAACATATTAAAACCTCCCAAACGCAAGGAAAACCACTCCCTAAGTAGTATCTATCACATTCCGTGCAGCACATGTAACCTCACCTACATCGGAGAATCAATAGATTGGAAAAGAAGAAAATCTCAACATAAAGATGATCTGAATAAAGACAATACAAACTCAGCCTTAACCCATCACAGGCGCACTTGTAACCATCTTATCAACATCAACAATTTCAATTCTGTGACCAATATTAGTCATACAGGCCATCGTAAAATCGTGGAGTCCTTCTGTATATATAATATCGAAAATTACAACAGATATCCTGGTGAGGTTAAGATGGATTTTATTCTCAATGAATACCTAAAATCGTCAAACTTTTTCAACAACACAACGAAGAAAATAAAAAACCAACTAAATTGATCTTCCATCCTGCGAACTTCATAATAAGTAAATTTTCATAACCTGAAGAGACCTCGCCGATTGAAAGTTCGTTTTCTATATATATATTTTATATTGTTCTTTTAAATAAATATTTTATATGCAATTAAAGTGTAAGATTTTCTAAGTGTTCATTTTCAATATTCCAAGGGCTTTTAATATAAAGTAAATATAACACTACGTACAAGTAGTTTCATAAAAGATACATAATGCAGCCCGTTTATCTTGGAATA
>JABUQX010144553.1:5000-7500 GCA_015478945.1 Trachelipus rathkii
ATATTCTCAAACTTAAATTTAGCTATTAAAAATTCTAGCGCTCAGACACAAAATCCATTATAACTCTATGTCACAGATCACTTATCAGAATTGAAATCCTTCTCTTCCTCCCCCTATCTCATTTCTTTCCACTCCAGCATACACACACTTCAGCCCACACTACTCATCCTTACCACTTTCTTTCATCCTTGTTTCAGTTGCGGCAAACTAATCAATTAAGCTTTTCTAAATACACGTTAACCTCACCCTTTTCTCCCTCTACCATTTATTCCTTTAACATTATATGTATACAAACGTTCCCATACACTTTGCTGATATGTGAAAATCGCTTACGGCGATCATAACAAAATGTGCCCAGCACTATCATTTCTACCTAGAGCATTAATACGTGATAGCAGGGCCAAAACTCATACTACACTGACCGTTTTAATAACCTCATAAGACACGCAGGACATACAATGAGGAAATTCTTTCCACCCCACCCTTATTGTTAAAAATGGAGGTGATACTGTGATTGACTGAATATGAAAGTTCTGTAACAAATCTTTTGAGGGGGTTGTAGTTTTAGAGGACTAGAAAAGAGCAATGATAGAATCCTTTTTATAATCCTGGTAAGGGAGAGATTAAAGGAAACTAAAATCAATGCGGAAATTATTTTATAAGTGTTGTAGGGAAATATATTTTTTTATTAGAGTGTATCGAGTGACTGAAGGATTTATTATTGAAGAAGAAAGGACATTTAGAAGTGGTAAAGAATATGTGAATCAAATTTTGACTTTGAAACAAATGAGCGTGAAAGTGAGAGTGTCGAATAAATAACTGTATTTCTTTTTTATGAACTTGCAACAGCAGTGGGACAGGATTAATAGGAGAGCTCCGTGGCAGGGGTTAATGATATATAGTGTTAGTGTAGTGATGGGTATGCCTTTTGAATGGAATTAAAAGCATATATGTTGGTAGTGAAGCTTGTGAAATAAATGGATTGGGAGTAAATGTTTAATATTAATAGCTAAGTGAGGCAGGGATGTGTTATGTCTCTTAGGCTATTTATTTTAAATGGATGGGGCAATGAAAGAATGTAAGGAAGGGTGGCAGGGGAGGGTTTTAGACCTAATGGAAAATGGTAGAGAGTACCTTTCTTAACCTACGTAGATGATTTGGTTTTCTTTGAGGAAAATGAAGTAAGTTTGAGAAAGATTGGTTGAGAACTTTGGCTGGGTATGTAAACAGGTGGTCTGAAGTAAATGTAGATAAAGTAAGGTGATATTGGTGGTGAGGAAAGTCCGAGGTTTGAAATCATGTTGGATGGTAGGAACTGAAATAATTATCAAGTTTAAATTTTTAGATTATACGTTGGATGAAAAGGGAACTGAAGATGCAGAGTGTAGTAGAAAAAGTTTTGGGTGAAAGGAGAGGTGGCTGGTACAATTAAATTTTTGGTGAATGCTGTGGACTAAATCTTGCGTTGCAAGATGGATTTTTGTTATCGGTGTTAATGTGTAGAAGTGAAACTATGATGTGGGATAAGAGTTATAGATCTAAGGTGTAATCTGTTCAGATGAATAATCTTAAGAACGTGTTAGGTGCGAAAAATTAAGTGAATGAGAATGAACATTTAAGGGGTGTTACTCGGTGAAAGGAGTAAATGAGAGAAATTGGAACGTATTAAGGTTGTTTGTTTATTTTTAAAGGATGGAAGGTAGTCGATTGGTTAACGGGTTTTATAAAGGTGAAGTGTGTTGAGATGCGACCAGCTTGGAGACCAAAGAGAAAAAGTGAATTGAGTCAGTGAATGGGAATGTATGAAGGAAAGGAATGAGTTTAGTTCAAGAGATGAATGTCGCACAAAAGGAGTGAATGAAGTGTAGTTTTGTGTGGGACATGTGTTTGTAGGCTTGGATCAGGGAATAAACACCGACACTGACGAGATGCCACAGTGGAGGTCTATCACGGTGAGTGAAGCTCTACGGAAAATTTTGGCTGTAGTGATCTTGCATTTATGGGTTATCAGAGTTTGATATCAATAGATCTTTCTGGATAGATTTGTGTCATGTCTTCAACTTAATATTCTGATAGATAAATATTTTTATTAAGTGTTCCTCAGGGTTCTCTCTCGTCCCCTATTCATTTCCTACCTTTCATTAATGACTTTCAATCAACCATCTCATCATCTACCAACACTACTAACACCTATCAAACAGAACCACAAAGAGCTGATGTTTGTATGGTGGTGGCATTGGAGAAAAACAAAATCTGATCCTTTGATTAGAGTTAGAGTGACTCGTCTTTCAAACATTCGCATGCGTTCGTAGTTCCTCTATGGTCAATACGTTAAGTACTCTGCTTACACACTCTCAGATGTCAAACATAATGTCATGTCAGACTTTGACTTGAGTTCGAAGTAAATTTTCTCAAACTTTGGTGAATATCATGTAAGCTTATGCCCATTTAGCTCCAAAGGTTATAATAAAATAAAATATAATAAAATAAAAAAAAATAA
>JABUQX010144553.1:10000-12500 GCA_015478945.1 Trachelipus rathkii
GTTGCAGGGATACTCTTCGACGAGCAAAGCGGACTTTCATCAAACGCAAGTGCGCTAACCTCCTTGGTTCTCCTACTGATGATAAATCTTTCTGACCTCTTGCCTAAAAACATCTCCAATAACTTGGTAAATCTGCGCTCTCCTTTTATTCGATCGTTGGTTTGCATTGCTAACTCTCCAACTAACAAGGCCAATCTCTTCGGCCTCCTATTTTCCTCTAACTCAACCCTGGACGATTCTGGCATTCCTCGTCCTCCTCCTTCTCCTCTCAGGTGTCCTATGCCTTTGCCTGAATTACATATGATCGGGTTTATGGGCTCCTGAAATATATGAACGTTAGGAAGGCAGGTGGCCCGGATGGCATTCCTCCCCCGAGTCTTGAGAGAGTGTGCTTCCGTGCTGGCCCCTCCCACTCTCGTTCAACTATAATCTCTATGCCTCAATACTAACACTTTCCCTCAGTGTTGGAAGCGCGCATATGTCCAACCTATTCCGAAAAAGGGAAGCCACTCTGATCCTTCTAACTATCAACCCTATAGCTCTAGCTTGTATTCTATCTATGATCATTGAAAACAATCTCAACTCTCATATCTTGGATCATCTGGTACCAGATTCCCTTCTTTCCGATCACCAGTGGCTTTCGGCGCTCAGTCTACTGGTGATATACTCTCCTATCTAACAGATTTATGGTTTTCCACCCTCAGGAATTACAGGGAGACTTGCGTGGTGGCGCTTGACATTTTCAAAGCATTTGACCGGGTATGGCACCCGTCACTGCTCTCCTCCTTTGGGTTTCCTCCGTCTCTTTGCTTACTTATGTCTAACTTTCTTTCAAATCACTCAAATATCGGCTATTGATGGGGCGACTTCTTCTTCCTTTTCTGTCAATAGTGGTGTTCCTCAGGGTTCCTGTCATCTTATCTCCTACTTTATTACTGCTTTCATTAATGATCTTCTCGTCTGCACATCTAACTCTATCCCACTCATATGCCGATGGCTTGACCCTTCATTCTTCAACTCATTTCAATTCCTGCTCCTTCTTTACTTCTAGAATTGCCTCTCGTCTTAATCTTTCCGATTCCATTCTCGCGCTGATCTGGATAAATTTCCCGGTGGGGTCGCACCAACCTTGTGAAATTTAATTCTTTAAAACCTCAACTTCTCTAAGACACCTTCTAGCTTTCCTATCTCTTTCGACAGCGGTTCTCTCGTCTCTCCTGTTGACTTAATATAAACATCCTTGGCCTTAACCTGCATAAAAATGTCTTGGAAACACTCACATCCACAGCAGTTGCTAGAACGGCCTCCGAAAACTGGGAGTTCTGATTAGACTGCGAGAGACTTTTTTTTCCTCTTCACAGTTACTCCAGTTATACGAAAGTCATCCGCCCTTAGCATGGGTACCTTAACTCTCTCATATCTGGGGGCTCAGGTTTCACCCGGCTTTTGGATAGGGTCGAGTCAAAGGCTAAAGAAGGCTTATAAACTGTCTGTACTTTCTATTTCACTTGACCCTATTATCTTTGCGGCGCGATGTTGGTGCTTTATCTCTTTATAGGTACCATGGCGGCAGGTGCTCGAACTTTCCGCTCGCGTGCCGCCTCGCTTTAAGACGTCCTCGTAGCACAGGGGTGCTGTGTCGGCACATGAGTTTTGTGTTGATGTTAGCAACTCCAACTGGATTTCGCTGCGGTGCCTCCTTCTTTCCACCACCTCTGTTCTGTGGAATACTCTTCCATCTTCTGTGTTTCCTACTTCAATTTCCTCACTAAAGCCCGCGTCTGTGCTCATCTGCGTAATTTGCGTTAGTTGAGAAATTTGTTAAAGTGTAGCTCCCACCCTCCTTGAATAGGGCTTTGCCGTGAGAGAGGTGGTGATAACTGTAAAAATATAAATATATATAAATATATATATATATATATATATATATATATATATATATATATATATATATATATATATATTTTATAATAGATCAAATAAAATCTGATTTAGGTTGTAAACTGTGTGATCATGACGCCTCTCCAAATCTTCTTCATTTTCATGGCTCAACAAGATCGCTGCTCAATACATGGTGGTTGCTAGAGTGGAATTTACTCTACAATCTACTGATAGTAATAATAATATAATTAGTGATAAAACTAGTGTTAATGATATAGTGGTAGTGTTAATAATTTGTGCTAATAATAATAATAATAATAATAATAATAATAATAATAATAATAATAATAATAATAATAATAATAATAATAATAATAATAATAATAATAATAATAATAATAATAATAATAATAATATTAATATTAATATTAATAATAATAATAATAATAATAATAATAATAATAATAATAATAATAATAATAATAATAATAATAATAATAATAATAATAATAATAACAATAATAATAATAATAATAATAATAATAATAATAATAATAATAATAATAATAATAATAATAATAATAATAATAATAATAATAATAATAATAATAATAATAAT
>JABUQX010144554.1:0-12500 GCA_015478945.1 Trachelipus rathkii
GCTTCATTTATATAAGGGTGAAACCCTACTACCAGGGATCTTGATTTCCCATTGGACAATGTCTTGTATTGAGGTATACCTGTTAAGGTGAATCATGATATACACTTAGTGAAAATAGAACACTTTTATTACAAACCAGAGAACTTGTGCACCGCTTAAGAGCCAAAACGAGTATGATTTTAAAATGAGTTTGGGTCTAAAACATCCGACTGCTCAAATATAATTTTCATCCAATCAGAGGTAGGCCTCAGGATATGAAAAAACATGTTTTTTCATACCCTAAAAGCGATAAAATAATTCTCGACCAATCACATACGAGGTCATATAGAGATAAGGATTACTCCGTCCACTCACAAGAAAGGTAAACATTTCCTTCTTACCTGATCAAAGGATCTTACCGATTCAGCATGTTTCAGTTTGAAATATATTTATAAAATAATAACATTGATTCTCGATTCTTGTCTATACTGGAATTACCTTTTGACCTGGTATTAGGCTTAAATCTGCCTGTGATACAAAAAGGCTTATCCTAAATTTAGGCCTAAATTTAGGCCTAACAGTTATTGCACCTTACAGAAAAAGGTCAGTTGAAATATATTTTGACTGGTATTAGGCCTAAATCGCCCCGAGGTACAAACGGATTATCCTAAATTTAGGGCTAAAGTAGTTATTTCATCCCATTTACAGAGAGGTCAGTTTCGTATCTGTAACGAGTGCGGAGTTGTTGTGTTTTCTCGTGTCGGATTGAACAATGTACATGAGATAATAATAAGAAATTCAAATTATTTAAAAAACTTTGAAATATTTTTAGTTAACATCGAGCGAATAATATAAATGTAAGTGAATAATTGTTATTTTTAAATAAAAACTTAGAATGATTTTAATAAAATACATGTTATGTTAGCAGAGAAGAACTTATTTTGTTATTTTTATACTTATTACATCGCTAAAGATGATGTAAAGCAGTAAGTCAAAAGAACAAAACGTGGCATAGCTTGGTGTAGAGGGGTGCTAGGGGCTGACTTTACTGATTTATTGCTTTAAGGTACGTAAAATATATGTTTTTAATAAAATTTCATAAAATTTTACTAAAAGTTATTTTAAAACTTGTTAGTTATAAAATTTATAAACAAAAAGTATTAACAGTTAATAATAAATTCTTTGTTCAAAGATAATGATTGATTTATTATAGAAGTTTTAAGAAACTTTGAAATAATTTTAGTTATATTTGAATGAGTAATATAAATGTACGTGTTTAATTAAAACATAAAATGTTTTAATAAATTATACGTTATATGTGTAAGTGAATGTGCGTGTGTGGGTGTGTAAGTGAGTGTGTGTGTGTGTGTGTGTGTGTGTGTGGATGTGTAAGTGAGTGTGCGTGTGTGTGTGTGTAAGTAAATCTGTGTGTGTAAGTAAATCTGTGTGTGTAAGTAAATCTGTGTGTGTGTAAGTAAATCTGTATGTGTGAATAAGTAAATCTGTGTGTGAGTGTAAGTAAATCTGTGTGAGTGTAAGTAAATCTCTGTGTGTGTAAGTAAATCTGTGTGTGTGTGTGTGTGTGTGTGTGTGTGTGTGTGTGTGTGTGTGTGTGTGTGTAAGTAAATCTGTGTGTGAGCGTAAGTAAATCGGTGTGAGTGTAAGTAAATCTGTGTAAGTAAATCTGTGTGTGTGTGTATAAGTGTAAATGTAAGTGTCTATGGGTAAATGTAAGTGGCATAGTGCATGTGTGTATAAGTGTCATAGTGAATGTGTGTATAAGTGTAAGTGTGTGTGTGTGTGTGTGTGTGTGTGTGTGTGTGTGTGTATGTGTGTGTGTGTGTGTTCTAAATAATAATAACAATATGCATGAAGTAAATAACACTAAGTATAATAATAAAAATAATAAAAATAAAATAATAATAAAAGTAAAATAATAAAAATAAAATAAAAAGAATAAAAAGAATAAAAATAAAAAGTATTAAAACAAAATAAAATAATAATAAAAGTAAAATAATAAAAATAAAATAAAAAGAATAAAAAGAATAAAAATAAAAGTATTAAAACAAAATAAAATAAAATAAAAAGAATAAAAAGAATAAAAATAAAAAGTATTAAAACAAAATAAAATAATAATAAAAGTAAAATAATAAAAATAAAATAAAAAGAATAAAAAGAATAAAAATAAAAAGTATTAAAACAAAATAAAAGAAAACATAATGTTAATAAATATATGAGTTAAAGCAGTAAAGCAGAAAGTTAAAGCAGTAAAGCAGATAGTTAAAGCAGTAAAGCAGAGAGTTAAAGCAGTAAAGCAGAAAGTTAAAGCAGTAAAACATGAGTTAAAGCAGTAAAGCAGTAAAACAAAAGCATACTAATCCCCTAGGTGTTAGGTAATAACACCTCTTTTGTTTTACTGCTTTTTAAGGTATGTAATGTATGTGAGTTAAAGCAGTAAATCTTAAAGTTAAAGCAGTAAAGCAGAAAGTTAAAGCAGTAAAGCAGAAAGTTAAAGCAGTAAAGCAGAAAGTTAAAGCAGTAAAGCAGAGAGTTAAAGCAGTAAAGCAGAATGTTAAAGCAGTAAAGCAGAGAGTTAAAGCAGTAAAGCAGAGAGTTAAAGCAGTAAAGCAGTAAAACAAAAGCATACTAATCCCCTAGGTGTTAGGTAATAACACCTCTTACTACCCTAAAACTCGTATGTAAAGTATATGTTTTTAGTAAAATTTCGTACAATTGTAGTAAAATAAAATGATTATATATCAGACACTCTGAATTTTTTCTTCTTACATACAATTTTTAAAAATTTATAAATTAAAAAGTATTAAGTAAAAAGTATTAAGTAAAAATAATGTTAATAAATATATGTTTTAAATAATAGGTATGTAATGAGTTACAGTTTTAGGTTCGCGAAAATGTTTTTAATAAAAATGTTTAAGTATGAAATAAAAATGAATGACTCATAGTAAATATATTTTTCATTCGTGCGGGGATATTGCGCCTGCGGGCGCACGCGGCGGGCGGGTACGCGGAAATATTGCGCCTGCGGGCGCACGCGGCGGGCGGGTATGCGGAAATATTGCGCCTGCGGGCGCGGGCGGGGGGGGCGCGGCGGGTCGCACCTGCGGGTGCGGGTTCGTGGGTCTTCACGCGGAGGGCGCATGCGGCGCCCTGGTGTTCCAATTATGAACTAGGGGAAGACATTAATATTAACTCTGTTCTTTAATGGATGGTAGAGATGAGCCATCAAAGATGAGTCATCAAAGATGAATCATCAATATAGGTGGTGTCAAAGATGTCTTCATCAAAGATGAGTCATCAAAGATGAACCTTCAAAGTTGAGGCATCAATGCTGAGGCATTTAGGGCATCAAGTTGAGGTATCAAGGTGAGAGCATCAAAAAGTTGGGGCATCAAAATATCGAGTGTGTGAGTGTAAGTGTAAGTGTATCTGTGTGTAGGTGTGAGTGTAAGTGTCTATGGTTTAATGTAAGTGTCTATGGCAAGTGTAAGTGCTTATAAGTGTACCTGGGTGTGTGAGTGTAAGTGTATATGAGCTAGTGTAAGTGTCTATGGCGAGTGTAAGTACTTATAAGTGGTAGAAAAAGACTAACTCATAGTAGGAAGCATTCTAGCAGATTGTAATATACACCAATCGATTCCTCATACCTTATAACCTAGGGGTAGACACCCCTATTAGGGCTATTCGGGGCTCAGGGGAGGCTAGAAAAGGCTTGAAAAAAGTGGCACTCAGTTGGCACTATGTGGCACTCACTTGGCACTATGTGGCACTCACTTGGCACTCATTGGCACTCACTTGGCACTCATTGGCACTCATTGGCACTCACTTGGCACTCACCTGGCACTCACCTGGCACTCATCTAATACTCATAGAACACTAATAGAACATCCCTAGATACTTCTTACGGTGATTGGGAACCATCAAAGCCATCAAGTTAGCGTGGGTCAAAATTGACCCATGGTATATGGCAAGGTCAAGGACGAAATATCATGGTCAAACAAGGTAAAGACATCAAAAAATAGGGCTAAGCCCCTAAAGAAATCAAAAATTACCGTGGGCCAAAATGACCCATGGAATACCCAAGGGTTGGTGGAAAATTTCCGTGGGCAAAAAATGACCGCGGAAGACCAAAGGGTAATAAAAGTACCATGGGCCAAATTGATATGGTATCTGGCAAGGTGTCAAACAAGGTTAAGACATTAAAAAAATAGGGCTAAGCCCCTAAAGGAAGATCAAAAATTGCCGTGGGCAAAAATGGCCCACGGTCGAACAAAATTGACCCATGGTATCTGGCAAGGTGGTCAAACAAGGTAAAGACATCAAAAAATAGGGCTAAGCCCCTAAAGGAAGATCAAAAAATTACCGTGGGCCAAAATTGACCCATGGTCGAAAAAATTAGGGGGCGTAAAATAGGGGGGTAATACGTACAACGGTTGCTGACGCAACCGTTTGGCGCAACCCTTCTTCGAAGGGTTGCCAAAAATCAGGGTTGCCGAAAAAAATTGGGGTTGCCAAAAAATTAGGGTTGCCAAAAAATTTGGGTTCTCAAAAAATTAGGGTTCTCAAAAAATTAGGGTTCTCAAAAAATTAGGGTTCTCAAAAAATTAGGGTTCTCAAAAAATACCGTGGGCCAAAAATGACCCATGGAAGACCAAAGGGTTGGTCGAAAAAAAGGTAAAGGCCCAAAAAGGTAAAGGCCAAAAAAGGTCAAGGTCAGGTAAAAAATTTGGGCTCAAAAAAGGTCAAGCCCAAAAAGGTCAAAGGCAGGTAAAAAATTGGGCTCAAAAAAGGTAAGGTGGGTTTTTCGATGGGTGGGTTTTTCGTTGGGTGGGTTTTTCGTTTGCCAATATGCCCTTCCTACTACTCCTATCCCAAAGCAATGTACACTCATTGTGTAAGCCATTGCTTAAATTTGTGCATCACTGATACATTTAAAGTTCATAAATGCAATGGGTGTAATATCAGAGACATGCGCATTTTCTTGGGTCAGTGCAAAACGGATCTCCGTTTTAGAGCAAAAAATTAAAGAATTGAAACAAGATTGATTGTGAGAATTCGAGAATGAAAATGCTCTGGGAAGAAAGATGGTGCGATAAGAAAAAAGCTGTGCTACTTTTTAAAAAAATACTTATACTAATAGTAGCAGTTCCGGAGCACGTCAGTCAATTGCCATGTGAGCATTCAAAAAGAGCATTATTAATTTTAAATAACATAGAAACGCCATCATTCATACCAGCTCTGGTTGTAACTTCAAAATTGTTGGGTCTGACCTACAATCTTTCAAAATACCTTCAAACTAAAAACATCGATTTATGCAGTGCATTTGAACAAGTAAACACTATAAGAAAAACTATTCATCATTTAAAGAAAATACTGATTCAAAGTTTCACGAAATGTTCGAATCTTCGCTGGAACTGGCAGCTCATATAAATATCGAAATAACAGTATCAAGAAAAGTTGGTTTCTAGAGGCATCGACCCAATCCATCTTCTACAGACCTGGAGACGTACTATCGACTAACAATTTTTATACCATGTTTAGACGATATGATTTCTTCCATAGATGAAAGGTTTTCAACACACCAGGACACCGTGTCATCTCTTCAGTACTTTATTCCAGCCAACTGTGACGTTTCATTTGACAAAGTTCAATCAGCATTTGAATTCTACAGAGACGACTTGATTGATTCTTACGATGAAGTCTTCCTGGGAGAGGGGGAATTTGGAGACAAAAGTGGAAAGGATCTCAAGAAAAACCCCGAAGTCCCTCGCCGGATTAGACTTATGCGCTGAAAACTTGTTCCCAAATATAAACATACTGTTGAAAATATTTGCTTTACTTTTTTTATTCAAAGACATGGCTTTAGAAATCACCAACGATCAAGTAAGTCATCGATCATTTTGTAAGGTCTGGGAATGCACGAAGTTTGCAGCTTGTTCTGTAAAGTCTGGTTAAAAAGTAAAACTAATTTTGTTGATAATTATTATTCTCCTACTATTCCATTCCTACAACAACATTGAAATTATGTAACCGTAACCTATAATTGTTTTGTTAAGAACGCTAAAATAAAAGTAAAAATACAGGAAGTGATTAACTTTAAGCAGAGTTCGTAAACAAAAGATAAAAGTTACTAAATAAGTTAAAATATTGATAAATAAAATTTTATAATCTTTAAATTCTTATAATAATAATTTTAAATGGATCATGTCTTTTATCCCTGTCCATAAATAACATAGATTCGCTAATCGCTATCGATTGCATGAATCCGAACACATTTGACAAAAATCAAAATAAAACTGTATTGAGTCAAAATAAATCTGTATTGTAATAAAAGAGCTTCACACCTTTAAAAATATTTTTAAAAAAGTTTAAATTTATGCTGCCTAACGTAGCTTAAAATAACCTTACTAAACGTAACATAACCTTACTTAACCTAACCAAACTTATATTATTATATAATTTATTTCACTTTCCATTGTTTCAATAAACAACAAAACAACAAGTTATATAAATATATAGGAAAATAGTTCAAACTCTTCTCACTATGCGCGCGCCGTTCTACATTTTGTTCGATAACGTAACTATGGAAAAAAAATTGACTTCAGCTTCATGGGACAGGGATAATGGACATGACCGAATAGACTGTATCAAAAATATATATACTTACAGATTTCTTTCACTTAAAAACAAAGTGGAATAGTTGTTTGAACTTCCATCTCAGTTGCAACATTGAAGGCAGAATTTTCTTTCGAAAAATCTTAATTTTTAATTTTTATCTTCCTGGATAAATTGTAGCAATTGTAGCAAAGGAGGAGAGGCGGTATCCTTCCCCCTTCAAAATAAAAATAAAAATCCAGCTTAAATCACTAGTAATGACCATAAATTTATAAATTGAAAGGATCTTAAAGTTAAATCAAGTACATCTCACGATGTTTTCTGTTCGATATAAATAATTAATAATTATTTAGTTGACCATCCAGCAGTATATATATTATTCTGTTTTTTTTTTATTATTACGAGTTAGCCAAACCCACCATCAACGGTGCAGGCAGACAAGTATCAGTATTTATTGGAAGTCGTCATGAACACTAGCCGGAGTGTTTATTTCTGACTTGCTCTTGCTGTGGCCACTGTGAAAGTTACAAATGGGGTTTAGATGTACTGATTTGAGAGCTACACAAACAACATGTTATTCGCTGTAATCTGTTCCGGCTAAATTGGACGATTTTTAACGATTTTTAACTTTTACAGAGGGCCTTCTTACCAGGTAGTTGCTCTGTTAAGTTACAGATATCTAAATCAGTTCAGTATACCATGCATTGAACGATTCTGAAACATAGGTAATCAATCATTCTGCATGATTGTCCATGAACAAGAAGAACTCTTTCAACTTTAGCATAATAAACAACACGAAGAACAAATGGTGACTTTCAGAACAAACAATTGCATCATTTGTGAATTTTACTTCTTAGAAACATGTGCCGATTTTCAACGCGGAAAGCTTAGAGGCAGAAGATCTAATGGCAGAGATGCATATTGGAAACTGCTTCTCTTTCGTAGAAATAAATATATAATGTTAAAGTGAGACAAAGAACGAAAATGTTAGTTTAGATATCAATGGGAGCCGTTGCTATGGCCAAACGAATGTTACAATTTCTAGAGCATACGTTAAAAATCTGTACACGAGTCAATTAAAATGAAGTGGTCCAACACTACTGGGTTGCTCGATCATTTTACCAATAATTTATATTTTACATAATGTTGATCTTATATATTGACAGTTCAAAACAGCAAAAGAAAATATTTTTAATTCACACTGCTTTTAATAGGGTGGTCTTATAAATTGTACATTAGGGTAGGTCATTTTTTGACATTTATACGGGTTATCTTAGCTTCATTACCTCAGATCTAAAAATTCCAAGGACAAATTCTCAAATATTGTGATGTTAAGTATATTATAAGGTAAAAATTTGGTAGCCAAACTTTACTTCTACAAATATTAATTTAGGATAATTTTTATATCAAAATTTTGAATCAAAATTGCTGAAAAAATGGCTTTCTTGGGTTGATTTTTAAAGGGTGCAAGGCAATTTATTTAAAGCTTGAAATTTTGTGAGAAGTTATAGCTATAACAATGATTTAATCTTAAAAAAAATTGACCTTAAATCTTGCACACATTTTTTCTACAGGGTGTTCAAAAATGACCAAAAATAAGAAAATAAAAAATATAAATAAATTAAAGTTCAATATCTCTGATATATATATATATATATATATATATATATATATATATATATATATATATATATATATATATATATATATATATATATATATATATATATATATATATATATATATATATATATATATATATATATATAAAACAAAGATGTGTGCTCCAAGAAGTAAAAAAAAAATAGATTTTTCCCTCTGCTAAACAATACCAAAAGGAGAAAGAAGTTATTGGTTTGTATGATTTTGGTGATTTTCCATTTCTGGAAAAAAATAGTTGAACATTTTTTTTCAACTTAGAGAAATTTTTCCATTTTTTCAGATAAAAATCTATCTATCTATCTATCTATCTATCTATCTATCTATCTATCTATCTATCTATCTATCTATCTATCTATCTTCCCTAGATCTTGACCTGACTATTTATGGAACTTTTTCTTTCTCTCTCTCCCTCTTAAACCTTCTACTCTCATTAGGTTCTCAACTAAGTCATGTATTCCTCCCCACTTCGGCAGCTCTTTTGCCTTCCTCCCACTCTCCTCCCAGAGGATTTACATTTTACCCAAGCAATATTCGGTGCCCTTTTATCAGTGCAACAAATTCAGCGTTCTTTTTTTATTTCCTTCATTCTGGCGAAATTTGATTTCTTTTCTGTCCAACTCGGATTATTTAACTATGCTCGGATTATGCAAAGCAAAAAATATATTTAAAATTGTTGATAAAAGTTTGAAAAAATACTAAATATATTACACAAAAAAATTCAAGTTCAAGTTCAGAGCAATTAATATTATTTTATCATTATACATTCTTTGTGCTGGCATTGAAACATAATTTAAATGATTTTTAAGCTCTGTAATTTTCTTCGTTTCACTTTCCCCCTTGTTGGGTTGGTGGAGGATACGGTGAGTGAGATTTTTAGGCAAATGTTTTCTTCATTTTAGAGATAATCAAATTTTATGAAAAGATGATCAAATGTGCTTATTTCAAGCAAATGTCGAGAAAAAAATATTACCGGAAAATAAAACAAAAAAATATCAGTCTCTCTCTCTCTCTCTCTCTCTCTCTCTCTCTCTCTCTCTCTCTCTCTCTCTCTCTCTCTCTCTCTCTCTACTCTCTATCTCTCTCTCTCTCCTCTCTCTCTCTCTCTCTCTCTCTCTCTCTCTCTCTCTCTCTCTCTCTCTCTCTCTCTCTCTCTCTCTCTCTCTCTCTGCCTCTTCTCTTTCTCTCTCTCTCTCTCTCTCTCTCTCTCTCTCTCTACTCTCTCTCTCTCTCTCTCTCTCTCTCTCTCTCTCTCTCTCTCTCTCTCTCTCTATATCTCTCTCTCTCTCTCTCTCTCTCTCTCTTTCTTTCTCTTTACTTTCTCTCTCTCTCTCTCTCTCTCTCTCTCTCTCTCTCTCTCTATATATATATATATATATATATATATATATATATATATATAATATGTATATATGTATATTTATATATATATATATATATATATATATATATATATATATATATATATATATATATATATATATATATATATCCTTCTTTAAACAATTATGAATAACGTTGTAGATGAAATAGCAAAATATTAAAAAGAAAAGAAATAAAACCAAAAGAGTAATATATCTTTTTGATTCTAAAGTTGTGTTTCTTTGAACAACATTTATCTTTTATTTGACAAAAATAAAAATAGAAAAATAAAAAAAAAGTAAAAAGGAAAAAAAAAACCGCCGAGTTTGCAGGTTGTCATTTTTAAAAGCTCTGATTTGCATAAATAAATTTGCATTGAGAGAAGGTTTAGGTAATGGCTTTGGTACAGAAAGCAAATGAATATAAAGACAAGATATAAAATACATTCGACAGACAAATATATTCGACTTCGAAAGCACGAATATATTCTATTAAAACAGAGCTTACTTGATTTTGGAAGCACGAATATACTCGATTTATTACAAATGAAAAGCACATGTCTAGTCGAAATTATCAAGTATTATGTTACGATTTATAAGAACCAGTATATTCACTTATAAAGCACGAATATATTTAATTCGAATACAAGAGTTTATTCTACTTCCGAAGCTCGAATACTGCAGAATTTTCGAATTCTAAGCACGAATTTACTTAACATTTCATTCTGTGATTTTTCCGACATTTCCCGGAAAGTTTTATCTGAATCGAAGGTATATGTATATAACATATATTTTATATATATAATATATATATATATATATATATATATATATATATATATATATATATATATATATATATATATATATATATATATATATATATATATATATATATATATATGTTATATATATATATATTAGAGATGCACCGGAGAGTAATTTTGGCCGGAGGCCGGAGAATGAAAATTTTAATTCCGGCCGGAGAATGAAATTTCCATTTATACTTACCTTCTATATATATATATATATATATATATATATATATATATATATATATATATATATATATATATATATATATATATATATATATATATATATATATATATATATATGTTTGACTCTAAACATGCAATTATCATGCACCTTCCTAGTCCGGATCCTAAGTAGTAACTACCTAGAGAAGTTACACTCCTTGAAGAGGGCTAAACCCGTGAGGTGTTTAATGAAATAATAAAAAGTTATTTAATTATTAATTTACCTGCTAAATAAAAGCGCATTTTAAAAAGGAAAGGAATATTCGTTAAATGGTTGGGGGAAGCGAGAGGGAGAAGCGACAGCCAATAGGAAGGCTGGAATAACATCACTCTTTCTTGAGATGAAACGTTGCTCAATGAGGGTAGCTTGCTTTTAGTGTTGCCACAAGAAAAATCGTCAGAAGAAAATGAAGAATATTCAGATACAATCAAACCAAGTGGAACTGATCAAAGGAGAAAAAAGTTAAAATGCAAACGTAGAAGCAGCAGTGAGAAAAAACAACATGAATTAGAAAATACTATTCAAACTACTGTGGATAAATATTTTGCAGCACCACTTATGGAACGAAAATCGAATGCTGATCCACTGTTATGGTGGAAAGAAAGAAAAGCTCTTTATCCTGATTGCATCTTACCTGAATTAGCTAGGAAATATCTCTCTGCTCCACCTTCAAGTGTATTTAGCGAGAGAATGTTTAAGCGAGAAATATTTATACAAGTAAAAGGAATTGTCTTTCTCCAACACTAGCTGATCAGCTCCTGTTTCTTCTTCATAATTTAAGAGCATTTGATTTTAAATATTAGAGAATGGTTACCTAAATAGCAATGCATAAACTATTTAACTTTCCTTTCACTGACTTTGTGTTTAACAATATAATTTAATTTTCTCAAAAAAATTCTATTGTGATACTCTATACAGTATCGATAACAGCTGGTACATGCACATATATATATATATATATATATATATATATATATATATATATATATATATATATATATATATATATATATATATATATATATATATATATATATATATATATTACTTACCTATATATATATATATTTTCAAATGTTAGTTTATTAAAACTTAAAAACTCTTTAATAATTTAAAGATTAAGGATATATATCATAATTTTTTAGTCTTTTGGTCAGATATGGCATGTAGTTTAAAAGTTCTTTTGCCAATTTCATTTACCTATTTCTGTATTGTATTTTTAAAGCTAGATTTATCAAAAGTATATTTTTGTTAGGGTAGTCATTTTTGGATATCAAACCCTTTTAAGTTTTTTATCAAAATAATTAATCAGTTTAGTTAATGGTGTCATATAGGCCTATTCATATTACTATATATTATGTAGTTATAATAGCTAATTAATAGTTTGACTTAATATTAACACTACAACAAAAAAATATTAAAATAAATTTTTACTTTTTGTATCAATCAGGTTCTTCTAAATAAATTTATTTCATTAAATCTCATTATTACTTTCAGTGAATTATAACTATTTTTATTTTCAAAACTGCCTTTTAAAAATATAGGTCTCCGGCCGGAGAAGTCAGAACAGTGGTCTCAGCCTGAGCCAGGATCTTTAAAAAGGCCGGAACTCCAGCCAAGCCGGAGCGGAACCGGAATCCGAATTGCGCACTCTAATATATATATATATATATATATATATATATATATATATATATATATATATATATATATATATATATATATATATATATATATATATATATATATATATATATATATATATATATATATATATATATATATATATATAGATATACAGTCAATACCTTGTCATACGAGTTTATT